>CABHPR010151126.1:67266-82243 GCA_902168415.1 Peromyscus melanophrys | reverse complement strand
AAAAAAAAAAAGCTTGCCTGGAGAATCAGAGGAAAAAGAAAGCCATTATAAGTAAACAAAGAAGTCAGGCAGTGGTAGCACACACCCTATCACTTAGCAGGGAGGATCTCTGTGTGTTCAAGGCTACACTAGGGAACAGAGCCAATTGTGGTGACACACACCTTTAATCCCAGTACCAACCATAGAGACCTAGAGGTCTGTACTGACAGACAGACAGTGACAGAGCTGTGTAGGAAGAGGAAGTGAGGTAACTGGACAGAGAGCAAATCAAATGGCAGAACAGCAAGGCAATAAAGGCATGGGTAGACAGGAAGTAACTCGCATTTGGAAGCTGCAGAGTTGGTGAGGTAAGGTTGGCTGGTGGCTTTCCCTATTTCCCTGGTCTCCTTATGTTTGGCTCCGTGTTTTTTATTTAATAAGATTTTAGAAATTCATCTACAGCATGTGGTTTCTTCATGAAAACAAATCTAGAACCTTAAAAGATGTTTGTGACATTAAAGCACAAATCTTTAATAACAACTTCTGAAATAGCTTTCTTTTTTTCCAACCCTGTGTCGGGCTCTCCTTTTCCAGGCTTTCCATGACTAATTTATTCTCCATTTTCTTCGTCTCTAATTTCTCAGTGTCTTTCTGTGCCCTTCTCTAGGCCGGATTATTTGTAGTTTCTTTGAAACATGTTCCTTAAATTCCTGGGATTACCACATGAAGCCAATTAGGACTATATGTTCAAATAATCCCTACTTGTCCACCTAGACCAGACAATCCCAGTAGAATGAATCCAAGACTCCAGCCTGAAGGTAGTAGTGTGCCAGCTCACATTTCACACGCACACACACACACACATACACACACACACACACACACACACACGCACGTGCATGCGTATACACACACACACACACACACACACACACACACACACACACACACACACACACACACACATACTTCCATCCCTGAAAGCTCCCATTGCCTTTGTTTTTGTGCATGGTCTCACAAGACATAATTTGCTCTGTCAGCTCTCCTCTGATAAAAGCTTTGCTACCCCTAAACCTATTCAGCAATTTTTTTTGAGAGATTTATGTTACCTTTCCTCCCTGAATTCTGTTTAGATTGTCTGCAACCACTGGTTTAGTTGCCTCATCCTCAGCGTAAGGTGTGGTTCACCAACCACTCGCCCTTCTAGGTGTTGCTGGAGAAGACAACTGTTCTCAGACTCATTTTTCCATGGAGGCTGGGGATGATGAGAAAGGATACTAGAACAGTCCCTAAACTGTGTTCCCAGCGGCCCCTCTTCTTCATCAACGTTTTAATCCAAATGAAAGTGGGATCCTTGGAAGGAAAAGAGCAGTTTTTAAATGCACTGGTTTGTGCCTTGGAGCAGGACCTTTTCATCAGATTGGTACACATGAAGGCCACATGATGAGAAGTACTCTAGATAAATGCACTAACTTATCTGATGTGCATTCCAGACATGTGACAGAATTAGCAATGATGTGAGCTTTGGTGTTTTGTGATTTTTATTTGATTTTCCTGGAGACATTCATCATTTGCTTGTAAAGCTCAGGACAGTTAGATTTCAAGAATAATAAAAGAAACTCTGTGGTTTATTAGACTAGTTCACATTGATTTTTTTCCTTGATTCATTAAAATCAGGTGACAGTGTTATTATGTTAATATCTATTTTTGAATATCAGAAATGTTTTGTAATAAATACAGTGATCAATTTTTCAAAATTCTAGTCTTGGGCCCAATAAAGCACCAAAATGATGGTGTCAGTGAGGAAGTCAGGGTTCCCTTTTGGGTTATTAATCTCATTAGCAGAAGAATTTAGAAACAGATCTGGAAGGAAGCTTGAAGACAATTTTATTAGGATGAGAGGGGAAAAAATAACAGGGCAGGAAAGCTATAAGTTTTAGCAGCTGTTCGAAGGAGGGTGATGTAGGGGGTAGACAATGGGAAGTTGTGTCTCTTTGGGTATCCCATCTAGGAAATGCTGCTTTCTTGCAATAAGGCTAGACAATAAATCTGTAATAAGGCTAGATAATACATCTGAAGCTCACAAATGTGACTTTTCTACGTAGATCAACTTATTACTTTTTTAATTAAAGAATCAAAAAAATTTAATATAGACTTTTTATGACTGGTTTTTTCTTTTTCTTTCTTCTCTTCTCTTCTCTTCTCTCTCTCTCTCTCTCTCTCTCTCTCTCTCTCTCTCTCTCTCTCTCTCTCTCTCTCTCTCTCTCTCTTTGTATTTTCAAGACAGGATTTCTCTGTGTAGCCTTGGGTGTCCTGGAACTTGCCCTGCAGACCAGGCTGGCCCTCGAACTCATAGAGATTTGTTTGCCTCTGCCTCTGGAGTACTGGTATTAAATGCATGAGCCACCACTACCCATAATAGAGACCTTTTAATTATCTCTCTTTTCACAGCACAGCAGGTTGAGACTACACCAACCCCTTGGAAGGAGGGTCTCCAATGTGAGCGTGCAGGTGTTTTGCTTTTACATGGGCATTTTCTTTATTTCCATAGGCACCACCACACAGAAAGCAGAGCAGGAAACAGGTAATGTTTGCTGTGTGCCCTATTAGCAGTTCTTACCAGCTAATCACTTAGCATCACCCACTTAAACGCATTGCAAACAACATCATTACTCTGAGTCTGAGGAATGTTTCGTTGGCATAGATTTTAGAGCTTTTATTTATTTGGTGATATAAGGGATGCCAAGTTTGTGGCCTTACCCAGTGCAACTGGGAGACAGGATGTGGTTCATCAGTTCTGGGGGAATGCAGTGAATCAGTGATAACAACAGATGTTTCTATGGTAACCTTCCCCCACCCTGTTCATTCAGTGGGAAGACTCCCTCTGTGCCCACAAGGATTAATGAAGGGGCATTGACCTTGACAATCATAATGAGGAGAGCTGTCTGAGAAGGGGACAACCTGACATTTGGGATGAAACAGGAAGGACTCTAGCCAAAGTTTTGAAGAAGAAAATATTGAAGAACAGGAAGATGAAATCCATTGCTTCTATCTGCTGTTGGCAAAATGTTATGAAGTCTGATTTGGGAATGCTCTCACTCAGGACAGAGTGGAATTGAAGAAACATGACCCAAAGAAGAGCATGAGCAAAGAAAAACCAGGATGACCGAGAATGGACAGTACCCCTTAAACTCTACTCCATTGGTTTATTTTTTTGTTGGTAAGTTAGTTAGATTGTTTAAATATTTTTAAAAGTTCCTTTTAAGGGACTTTTTTTCAACTGCAACTTATCCTTGTTTCTACCTCTGTGGAATCACTTTGATCCTTTCCAGGGAAGATGCATTCTTTTTGCAATGTGGTAACAGCAACATTTTATTCTGTGTACAGAGGTAGACAGAGGGACATTGTACAAGCCGACAGAGTAACCCGAAGAGCCTAAGATCTGACTCTGATGCCAGCCTTGGGAAAATTGGAGACACAAAGGAAGACTACTATACCTTCCTGGAACAGGGTGCACACACCCCCAGGCTCACAAGAGATTGAACCTGGTTGTTTAGCTCGATGTTAGTGTAGTGATCTTCAAATATTAAATTTCAAGATTCCATGGAGCAAAATATTAAATTTCAAAATTCCATAGAATGACTTTATCTTATTCATCTGTTGTCACTGCCAGTTCACCACTAACACACACACACACACACACACACACACACACACACATACATACATACATATCCAGATAAACATATACACAAACCAAGCTATGCATGCAAAGGCTGACCTGGTATCCTAATTTACATGCTACACACCACATGACTACATGTCTACTGACTGACTACATATATTCCAAGAAGTAAAGCCTTACAAGAGGCAATTAAGCATTGTATGTAATGTTTAGAAACCTATAGTCACATTGTAATGGTAACACTATTTTGCTCTTTTAAATGTTCAGACAAGTGGACTTGACACAAATACAATAAAACGTGACAGGCGGTCTGTGGAAAAGTGTTTTTTTGTTTTTTTTTTTTAATCAAGAGACCTTCAAAACAGCGGGCCTATTCACAGTGATTAAATGATGCCTGGTGAATGCTGATGACTGAAAGTACCATGGCATTTCTCAATCCATGAACCATTTATTGAACACCTACCTTAATAGCTATGTGCCCCACACAGAGGACCCTCCTTGCTGCTTATGCAGGGTAACTTATTTAATCTCCTCAAAGAAGTAAGCGCTGTTATTAAAGTACCTGTTTTTCAGACAAATCAACCAAAGGAGAAGTAACTGAAGAGCTCTCGCACAGATGGTGAGGAATGGAATTATAAATTGAACCAACAGTCTAAGACTAGATGACAAGTTCCTAAGCACTGTGACAGTCCCTAGCGGGAACTGGGGAGATGACAATTCCCAAGGAGCATATCCATCTTCTGTTTTCCTAAGGGTGGGGGTATGCAGGGGAGACACGCTGAAAACCACCTTCCCATCCCCTGTGCCAAGTTCTGGCAGAGCTTGGAAAGAACTCTATGGACAGATGAACACAAACCTTGAGCCTAGTCAAAATGTGGAAGAGACAGGACAGCAAAGGGGTAGGTGCTGTTTTCCCACTGACCTTATTTCCTGTTGGCCTTTGGTAATGAGGTGGGAACAGTTAATCATGGCACACTGAGTCCTTTTCAGGAGGGAACTTTGCTAAGTAATTCCTAACAACTCAGCGGGACATACCTCCGGTAGGTGTGTCCCGGAGCAGGAAGTTAGCATTGACTACTCAGGAAGTGCCATCCAGATAGAACTTGTCAACTAGATAGACTTTGAGAGGGACAGTGTTTTTCCATTAAGCCTAAAGTGTAGTCATGGACATTTTAGAGATGAGATACAGGGGATACTGATAAGGTCTGCTAGGATGAGGGTGAGTGCCAAAGATGTGACCAACTGAAGAAAGCTGAGCTTATGCTAAGAACATCCCATTAAATATCAATCTAAACTTTAGCCGTTCACTAAACACTTTTATAAATGATCAATCACGGTGTTTAATATATTGAGAGGACTTGCTATGCACTGAGTTCTATAATGAGTTTGGAGGTGGGGGTGGTATTACTATTATTGTGTAAGGAAACTCAAATGTTTCTTCTGGAAGTTGAATAACGCCCTAACTAATTTATTTGACCAATCTCATGGTTAGTTTTGATGATGCATGAACATCTGTATGGAAATACAACTCAATAAAAATGGTATGATCTTATAGTAATGTGTAAAGTGAAAACCCAGTGAGGCCTGGCTGTTCAGCTTCTTCTTCTTGGCTCTTTTCTACAAACCTCCATCCTTCCAGGGTATGGGCAAGACCCATTCTGAAATGGGACATCTTGTGACTTTTAATATGATGGCTGTTATAGCTGGCTTTTCTGCTGCTGTGATAAATGCCATGACCAAAAGCAACTTGGGGAGGAGAGGATTTATTTCATCATATACCTCCAGGTCATGGGCCATTATTGAGGGAAGTCAGAACAACTGAAGCAGAAACCATGGAGAAGGCCTGCTTCCTGGCTGCTTCCCTGCCTTCCTTCTCAGCTACCCGTCTATAGTTCAGGCCCACCTGCCTGGGGGTGATGTAATCCGCAGTACAGGATTGGCCTTTCCACATTTGGCCTTTCCACATCAGTCGCCAATCAAGAAAGTTTCTTACAGACATGGGCATGGGCCGGCATGATCCAGGCAATTCTCCTACTGAAGATCCCTCTTTCCAGGTGACTCTAGGTTGCATGAAGTTGACAATGGTGGTGGCGCACGCCTTTAATCCCAGCACTCAGGAGGCAGAGCCAGGCGGATCTCTGTGAGTTCGAGGCCAGCCTGGGCTACCAAGTGAGTTCCAGGAAAGGCGCAAAGCTACACAGAGAAACCTTGTCTCGAAAAACCAAAAAAAAAAAAAAAAGACTAAGCAGTACAATGAGGCCGATCAGAGGCTTTCTTCTGATTAATTCTTAGCCCAAAAAGGCAGGGGAAATTAGAGTTAATATTTTCAGAGTTTGTGGTTGGCTTTAGACAAAAGTTGCTAGTGACTGCTATGATCCATCACTGGGAAGGGAAATTCTAATTTCTTTGGCTTACCTCATAAGACAAAAAAGGAGTGAGAACCAGGAGGAGAGGAGGAGGTGGAACAAAGGCTGTGCTTCTGGCCATTCCCGCTGGAGCATAGTTTCCTAAGCCCCGATGCTGCTACACTGACTATAGTTAGGACACAGTGTCGTGGGGCCTGGAACGCAGCCAAAGCCTCCCAAAGCCGGTACTTGTACAGTAACCGTGGTTTCGTGGTTTCGCTCCAAAACGCTCGCAGGTGTTTGCATAGGGGGCCGAGTTAATACCAGTTCACAGGAGGAACTCATGACTCATTGGGTCTGAATGCAGAGCTTGGCCTTGGATCTCTGTGTAATCCTCAGTAGAAAAAAAAAGAAGTGTCACTGAATGCCACTGTTGTGTCTGTGTCAAGGGTGAGAGTCAAACCTTCAGGGAAAAACACTCGCAGGGGTCTGGGGATGCCAGATATTTTTCTCAGCCAGATCTTTTTTTTTTTTTTTCCTCACTTTGAAGTTTTTATGAATTTCAAGTATGGGCTGCTTGGCTTCTTTCATTCAACTTTTAATTAAGGCGGGATGTAGAGAGGAAGGTCAAAGGAGAGTCTGGGATCACGCTAAGTCTGGAAGAAACTACTTATTTTACTATCAGGGACATGATGAAACAGAATCAACATGACGGTAGAGTGCCGGCCTGGCCTGCACAAGGCAGCGGCTCAGTCCGCAGAGCAGCACACATAAGCAGCATGGGGTAATAGCCTTTTAATGGAACAAACTAACAACATTAAAACACTTTAAAAGAGCTCCAAGATGACCGAGAGTTGGAGCACAGTGTCAGAGCACTCGGCCGGCCTGCAGGAGCAAGATCCTGGGAAAGACAGAGGGGAGAGAGGGGCAGAGGAGTTTTAAAGGCCTGGCAGCTTCTGTAACGAGCAATGGGGGCAAGCAAAAAAATGTACCCAAAAATGCGAGTCCTCAGAAACTGTCCAGACAGCCAAGGAAATGCAGAGAAAGGAGAAAGACAAGGCGAGACATGTCTGCCCCGCAACAGGACTGCTCCTGCTCAGCTTCCGGCTCTCCTGCTGCCCAGCTTCCTGCATTCCCTCCTGCTGTAATGAAAGGGCCTGAGCTGGAGACCCACAGCTAGCAACCAGGTGGCAATCTGCAGTGGGTGCATATGGGAACCAGGGCCGTGAACAAGGAAACGGGTCCTGGGTTGCACGGGTCACTTGCAGTGGTTCATGGGAGTAGACCTCAAGTGGCTGAAATATTGAAGATAACATTTCTTTTCAGGAAACAAACGATTCCATTTTAGAACAAAAAAAAAAAAAAGACTCACATGTGGCATTTCTTGGCATCACAGACAGGACATACTGTTCTCAATGTCACTGCGAAAAGGCGTGTTAGACATGGCCTGAGGTGCACCTTTATATTTGATGACAATTACAGTGTGGCTTATTCGTTAGTTTATCTTTCACCATTGGGAGGATTACTAAATATTGGGGAAAGAGAGGTTAAGACTCTTTATAAAGCTTGATGATGCTTAAATAAACATCGTTGCAATTCCAGGCATGAATCCATTCAGCTCTCCTATTCCTTCTTTTTAGACTGTAGGTTTAACCTAAGGTTCATTCACATAATGGTCTTACCCCCTTGAAAACCCATGTATCTAAATGTGTTTCAAGGTACACTCTCAGATACTCGTATCCAACCATGTGGGCAAAAGGTAGATAAATACATATTTTTTTATTTTAATAAAAGGGTGGATTTATAATCTGTATAGTAACCTAGGAGGTATTTGGGGAAATTATAGGGAGAGTATTGCCTTCTGTATATGCAAATTTCTAAGGACTAGTTAGCACCCTTGGCCTTGGCACTTCTGGCTGGCTTACTGGGGATTTGGGGTACTGTCCTTTATCTCTTGGCCCTGTAACTGTCTTCACTTTTCTGAGAGGGGTTTGTGTGTCTCTCTGTCTGTCTGTCCGTGTGTCTGTATGTATGTGTCTCTATGTGTGTGTGTCTATCTGTGCGTGTTTGTGTGTTTGTCTGTGTGTGTCTGTGTGTGTGTGTATCTGTGTGTCTGTCTATCTGTGTGTCTGTGTATGTGTATGTGTATGTGTCTGTGTGTATATCTAAGTGTGTCTGTGTGTGGGTCTGTGTGTGTGTCTGTCTATCTGTGTGTGTGTCTGTGTGTGTTTGTGTCTGTCTGTCTGTCTGTATCTGTGTGTCTGTATTTGTGTTTGTCTGTCTGTCTGTATCTGTGTGTCTGTGTGTGTGTGTTTGTCTATCTGTCTGTCTGTGTCTATGTCTGCGTATCTAAGTGCTTCTGTGTTTCTGTGTGTGTATTTCACAGTATCTGCTTGATTTGGACTCCATCTCCAGTTACCTTTCTTCCTTCTTCCTACAGAATGTCGTCTTGTCTTTCCAGCTTTTCAAGAGTTCTCCCCAGTGACTTGAATTTGAAGAAAGCTACAGGGTCGAGCTCCATGGAAAGCTTAGAATGACAGCGAAAGTCCCTGCACAGGGACTGCTCTCTCTGAATAGGGAAGCCTGAAAATAAAGAGCTGTCAGCCGCTGGGACCCAGTGCCCAGAGAATTATCAGAGACATGCAAAGGAAAGCATAAATAAAAACAGCCATTCTAGAAAGGACTCCAGGGTCAAATAGGCGCCACCACGGTAGAAACCTGGACAGGGCCAGCCTCGTGGCAGGTGGTTTAGCTCGGGTCGACTGAGGTTGGGGAAGTTTGATTCATCTAAGGATTGAGCCCCTAAGAATGAAAGGATGAAGCGAGGAGCTGTAAGTCAGCTAACCCTGCCCTTTTTCCTTTCCTTCATTCTTGACTGTTTACGGGCCTTGTTTCCCAGCAGTATAAAATCCAGTCAGTCCCAAATCTGAATGGCATCCCCATCCCATCTGTTTTCCTTTCTTACGCCAGAATGCCGCAGCCACATCATCCCAGCTCCCTGCTCCTTACACTCTGTCCCCACGTGCTCGGACCCCGGGTGGTTTGCCCTTTCCCTCCTCCTCCTCCTCCTCCTCCTCTTCCTCCTGTCTGTCAAACTTGCCCCCTCTCGCTTACTTTCCTCGGGTCGCTCCTTGTTGGCACTCACTGAACAGATTCTTTTTTTTTTAATTTATTTTATTTTATTTTACAATATAATTCAACTTTACATATCAGCCATAGATTCCCCCGTTCTCCCCGCTCCCGCCCCTCCCCCTCCCCCCGGCCCACCCCCCATTTCCATCTCCTCCAGGGCAAAGACTCCCCTGAGGATTGAGATCAACCTGGTGCACTCAGTCCAGGCAGGTCTAGTCCCCTCCTCCCAGGCTGAGCCAAGCTTCTCTGCTAAGCCCCAGGTTTCAAACAGCCAATTCATGCACTGAGCACAGGACCCGGTCCAACTGCCTGGATGCCTCCCAAACAGATCAAGCCAATCAATTGTCTCACCCATTCAGAGGGCCTGATCCAGTTGGGGGCCCCTCAGCCATTGGTTCACAGTTCATGTGTTTCCATTCGTTTGGCCACTCGTCCCTGTATTCCATCCATCCCTGGTCCCAACAACTCTTGCTCACATAAACCCTCCTCCTTCTCGCCAATTGGACTCCCGGAGCTCCACCTGGGGCCTGACCGTAGATATCTGCATCCAGTTCCCTCAGTCACTGGATGGGGTTTCTAGCACTACAATTAGGGTGTTTGGCCATCCTATCACCAGGGTAGGTCAGTTCGGGCTATTTCTTGACTATTGCCAGCAGTCTATTGTGGGGGCATCTTTGTGGATTTCTGTGGGCATCTCTAGGACTTTGCTTCTTCCTATTCTCATGTGGTCTTCATTTACCATGAACATTCCTTGTGTTCCCTCTCTGTTCTTGATCCAGTTGGGATCTCCCGAGATTCTAAATCTTAGAGGGAGTGTCTGTTCGCAGGTCGCTGAGTGGATCTGAAGAATTGCAAAGGGTCCTGCGGCTAATGAAAATGCTCGCTTCCCTCCCCAGCAGGACAGCTGAGTGGGGAGCAGAGTGAGGTCCTGATTAGCATATAAAAGACCCCAGACTGGAAACCCCTCCCAACCAAGGCAGGCTCTCTATACCACGTGTGCAGAAAAGCTGTATGCTATACAAATGACCTATAAAAGTCCTGGTCTAGACCTTCCCTGTTTGGAGGTGCTCTTTTTAGAAACGGTCTGCTTCCACCACTAGCCACACGCTTCTGCCCAGTCCCTTGCTCCAGGACACAAGAACCTGGAAACCCCTGCAAGTGCCCAACCTATCCTGGCATATCCTCGTACTGGGCTATAACACCTCCTACATGCTGGCTCTGCTCTGCTTAAGGGGCTCCCTCCGCTTGAAGGCGCTGCTTTTTTCATTCTCTTCATCAAGCTGAGCAATCCACGTCATTCTATGTTCTGTTGTTTTTCATCGTGTGTGTCTTCACACACGATGAAAAACAAGGTTCTCTCTCTCTCTCTCTCTCTCTCTCTCTCTCTCTCTCTCTGTGTGTGTGTGTGTGTGTGTGTGTGTGTGTGTGTGTGTGTGTGTGTGTAATGTCTGCCTGTGGGTTGCTGTATTTCTTCCCATCTACTCAAGAGGAAGCTTCTCTGATGGTGGTTGAGTAAGTTCTGTGATCTATAACCATCTGGAGTCATTTTATCACTATTGTTTTTTCAGACCAGTAGTATTTGGTTTTACCCTAGGTTTCTGGGATATCTCATCTCTGGTTTTGGGTCACCCAAGCAATGTCAGGTATGGGTTCCATCTTGTGGAGTGGACCTTAAATCCAATCGGGCATTGGTTGGCTACTCTCAGAAGCTCTGTGCCACCAGCGCCCTAGCATATTTTACAGGCAGGACAGCATTGTAGATCAAAAGTTCTGTGGCTGGGTTGGTGTCTCAGTTCATGTTTCTATTGCTGTGAAGAGACACCACGACCATGGCAACTCTTATAAAGGAAAACATTTAGTTGAGGTGGCAGCTTAGAGTTTCAGAGGTTTAGTAGTCCATGATCATCATGGCGGGGAGCATGGCGGCTGGCAGTGTGGCAGGTAGACACAGTGCTGGAGAATGCTACAGCTTGATCCAAAGGCAATAGGAAGTGATCTGTCTCACTGGGCATGGCTTAAGCATATATGAGACCTCAAAGCCCTCCTCCACAGTGAAACACTTCCTCCAACAAGGTCACACCTACTCCAACAAGGCCACACTGCCTAATAATATACAGTGGTGTATACATTTGTCTTTCAGTAGACAACAGAGTATCCCCTTGTACTAAAGACACTAGAACATAGGGATAAAGGTTCAATGTAGGCCCCAGCTCAACCTCTCCGTGTTCAATGAGTTGTGTGGGTATTATCTTCAGCAATGAGGCCTTGTTATCAGTTTGTAGAGAGTGACCAATTGTCTTGGCAACAGCCTGAGTTGTTTGGAGATCTCCATGAGACTCCTTTGGCCAATGACTCAATTGGATGTAATCCAGTGCTGGTACTGGAAATTTCATTTGGTGACAAGAAGTGAGCAGTTGGAACTCTGTCTCCCCCATTATTTAGAGACTTCATTATAGTCACCTTCAGGTGACCTATAGGAAGTTTCCACTGTCCTAGGTTTCCATATCACCCCTCAAATGCCCCTCAATTCTAGCTGTCTCTCCCTGCATTTCCTCCCCCATCTCACCTGATCCTTCTGTTCCAGTTCCCCCCACCCCCAGTCCCATAAAAATCTATTTCCCCATTCCAGGAAGATCCATGTGTCCCCCTAGTCCCTTTCTCTATACTAATCTCTCTAGGTCCATGGATTGTAGCTTGATTATCACACACTTAACAGCTAATACCAAGATATAAGTAAATGCATACCACATTTATCTTTCTACGTCTGGGTTACCCCACTTAGGATGACTTTTTTCTAGTTTCATCCATGTACCTGCAAATTTCATAATGTCATTTTTAAACAGCTGAGTAATATTCCATTGTGTATATGCATCACATTTTCTTTATCCATTCTGCTGTTGAGGAACATCTAGGTGTTTCCGATTCTTGGCTATTGTGAATAAAGCCTCAATGAACACGGTTGAGCAAATGTCCTGGAGGTAGGGTGAAGTGTCCTTTGCGTGTATGTCCAAGAGTGGTCTAGCTGTATCTTGAGGTAGATTGATTCCCATCTTCCTGAGGAACCACCACACTGTTATCCGTAGTAGCTATACAAGTTTGCACTTCTACCAGCAATATATGAGTGTTCCCTTTATTCCACACCCTGGCCGGCATGAGCTGTCACTTCTATTATTGATCGTAGCCATTCTGACATGTGTAAAATGAAATCTCAAAGTAGTTTTAATTTGCATTTCCCTGATGCTAAGGAGGTTAAACATTTCTTTAAGTGTTTCTCAGCTATATGAGTTTCCTTTAATGAGAATTCTGTTAGATCTGTACCCCATATTTTATTGGATTATTCGGGTTTTTTTAATCTCTAGTTTCTTGAATTCTTTATATATGTTGGATATTAGTCCTCTATCAGATGTAGAGTTGGTAAAAATCTTTTCCCACTCAGTAGGCTGCTACATTATCTAAATGACATTGTTCTTTGCCTTACTGAAGCTTTCAGTTTCATGAGGTCCCACTTATTAATTGTTGATCTTAGTGTCTGCACTAATGATGTTCTGTTCAGAAAGTCTTCTCCCGTGCCAATGAGTTCAAGGCTATTGCTTTCAACTTCTGATTCACTTATCTCTACCTCTCAAGTGCTGGGATCTCAGGCATGCCCCACCATAACCAGTTTATATTAGATTTTCCAATTTTCAACAGAAGGGATAACATTTCTTGGTACCTGTGTCTCTGAAATATTGCTCTGTTGCCCTCATGCTTGGCTGGTAGATGGTCTGCATGGGGGATTCTCCTTGGGAATTCTGAATTCAGTGCTCTATCCCTAGCATCTAGGGCAACTGTTAAGAACTCAATGTTCCCAGGCCAACCTGCAGCCTAGGGTCATGTCTGAGTCAGTTGCCCTACCACACCCAGAGTCTATGTTGATATCCACAGCTGGTACCATTGAAGGCCATAGGGATACCCCAAGAACTAGGCTGCTCCCTGGAGTCATGTTGGTGTCCAAGTACCCAGGTGATGTCAATCTGAGTGGCCTGCACAGTCACCTGGGGTCATGGTGACAACCAGGCCCAGGATGCTGCCAAGGACCATGTTTGGGTCAGTGGTCCTACTGCAGCTAGGATTTGTGTTGATGTCCATAGCACATGTTGCCACCAAAGGACACAGGAAGGCTGGCTTCTGGGCTGCCACCTGTGACCATGTTGGGGACAAAGGAACGGGCGCATCGCTGCCGGGCCATGCCAACCTGAGTGGCCTGTGCTGGCACCGAAGCTGCTGTCGAGGGCCATGTCTGGGTCTGTGGCCCTACCGCAGCTGGAGTCTGCATCAAGTTCCATGGCTCCAGTTACCGCCAAAGGCTGTATAGATACCCAGGGTCTGGGCCAACACCTGATGCCACATTGATGCCCAAGGATCATGCTGCTGCCAGGGCCATACAGATCAGAGTAGCCAGCACTGCCACCTGGGGCCATGTTGACATCTCAGCCTAGCAATGGCCGGATACTATGTCTGGGTCCATGGTACCACCGGAACTAGGGTCTATGTTGAGGTCCGTGGCTCCTACTACCATCAAAAGTCGTGGGACTGCCTAGGGTCTGGGCTACCACCTGGGACCACGTCGGAGTCTGAGAAACATGTTGCTCCTGGGCCCATACTGATGCGGGAGGCCTGTGCCGCCCCTGGGGCCAGTGGTGACATCCAGTCTCAAGCTGCTACTGATGGCCATGTCGGGTCCGTAGTCCTTCATTTGGTCTTGCACATGGTACTGGAGTTGGTGTTGATATCTGTGGCCTGTGTTACCATAGGGAGCCATATGAACCGTGTGTTGAACCATGTGTTGAAGTGCTAGGGCCATACTGACCTGGTCCCACCCCTCACTGGCCAGGGAGAGCCACTCCCCTTTACCTGAAAGCCGACCCCACCCCTCACCGGCCCTGGGATAACCTATGGGGGGGGGGCATGACACCAGCATGGGAAAGATGGCCCTACCTCTAATAGGAGAGCAGCTCCCACTTGGGAAAGCTGGCCACACCCCCCAACCCCCATGGCCATAGGAGAACTGGATCAATCCCTCACTCGAGGGGGGTGGTCCCAGCCGCCTTATCAAACCAAGACATACCTCCAGGGCTTTGAGTCGGCACTCCCCAACATCTACTCCTATGACCCGTTGGAGTTCACCAAGGGACTGGTCCTGTGGAACCACAGCCACAGGATCTTTATGACCCAGGGCAACAGCGGGATATCTTCGAGGAGTCTCAGTGGGGTCCAGCATTGATGGTGCACCAGAAGCCAGAGGCTTTGAACCTGACCAACAACACATTACACAGAGAACATTTGCAAGTAGAGCTGTCTGTACAAAGAGTATACTGCATGATACACCGCAGCTCCCAACGCCACTAAGACGAGTGAAGAGGTGATGGAGAGGTAAGAAAAACAGAGGAGCCAAGTGGGTTTTTTGTTTGCTTTGGTTTGTTTTTAACTAATATTGTTATTTGTATTATTTTTTGTATTTTTTGTCTAATTTTTACTTTTTCTTTTTTAGTTTTCCTTTGGGAGGGAGACACTACAAGGGTTATAGGCAGATATGGAGGGACTGGGAAATGAGTGGGACTGGGAGGCAAGATGTGAAATTCCCAAAGAATCAATTTTAAAAATTATGTTTAAAAAAAAAGAATTTCAATGTCGTTCTGATTTTGTTCATTGTTATTATAAAATTTATTATTATAAAACAAATTTGGCTGGGCGTTGGTGGCACACGCCTTTAATCCCAGCACTCGGGAGGCAGAGCCACGCAGATCTCTGTGAGTTCGAGGCCAGCCTGGGCTACCAAGTGAGTTCCAGGAAAGGA
>CABHPR010151126.1:31903-66023 GCA_902168415.1 Peromyscus melanophrys | reverse complement strand
TGTGTGTGTGTGTGTGTGTGTGTGTGTGTGTGTGTGTGTGTGTGTGTTCATGAGTGCAGGTTCCACAAAGCCAGAGGCATCGGGTCTCTCTGGAGATGGAGTTACAGGTGATTGTGAGCCACTTATGTGGGCTCTGGAAAACAATTGCAGGTCCTCTTCAAGAACAATACCCATTCTTAACTGCTGAGCCATCACTCCAGCTCATTTTTTCTTCTGAATTAGCTGATACCGTCTTATTTAGCAGTTCTCTTGCTGTGACAAAACACCATGACCAAAAAGCAGTGGGAGAGGAAAGGGTTTATTTGGCTTACACATCAGCATTGCTGTTCATCACTGAAGGAAGTCAGGACAGGAACTCAAACAGGGCAGGATTCCAGAAGCAGGAGCTGATACAGAGGCCATAGAGGGGAGCTGCTCACTAGCTTGCTTCCCATGGTTTGCTCAGTCCACTTTCTTACAGAACCCAGGACCAGCAGCCCAGGGATGACACCACCCACCTTTAGCTGGGCCCTCCCTCATTGATCACTAAATGAGAAAATGCCTTACAGCTGGGTCTCATGGAGGCAGTTCTTCAGTTGGGGCTCCTTCCTCTGTTGACTCTAATTTGTGTCAAGTTGACACACAAAACCAGCCAGTACAACTGACCCCTTCAGTCCTGGGCCTTCAACTGCCACTGAGGCTGTGCCTTCACCAATGGCATTTCCTGGCCTCTCATAGTGCCAAGCCTCAGCTGCTCTCCATGACCCCTTCATGGCTTCAAAACCAGAACCACCTGGGTGAAGTTTACACATTACCAAGTCTGGCTGCCAGCACAAGATACAACCTTGGCCACCTCTGGAACACAGCTTCTCTGTGCTCTCAGGAGGCACTTCCCAGAAGAGTTCACCTCAGTGATGCTGGTCTTTTCTTAATCACCGCTAATTTCTTAGCTCGAGCCAACCAGCATCAAATACCCCAGCAAAGTAAAATTTTGCTTTAGTAGTTCTGGAATCTTGTTAATCACAGCTGATTCTTCAGCCCCAGCTAACCAGAACCACAGGATCTTAATTCAAAAATAATAAATGGCCCTGATAGAGTCTTTAAACTTCCCTCTGAAACTTCACAAGCCAGGCCTCCATTATCTGCACTGCTCTTAACACTCTTATCTTCCAAGTTCACACAGAGCTCTTAACACTCAATGCCTCTTCTAGCCCAAAGTTCCAAAGTCCTTCCACAATCCTCCGAAAAAACATGGTCAGGTCTGTCACAGCAATACCCCACTTCTGGTACCAAAATCTGTATTAGTCAGGGTTCTCTAGAGTCACAGAACTTATGGAATGAATCTCTGACTTTATATATGTGAATTTATTGGAGTGACTTACAGGCTGTAGTTCAGTAATAGCTAGTTGTGAATGGACAGTCCAAGAATCTAGTAGCTGCTCAGTCCCATGAGGCTGGGAGTCTCAGCTGGTCTGCTGGGATCCCGAAGAAGGAATGAACGTGCTGACAATGCAAGGGTGAGCAGGTGAAGAAGAAACCCTTCCTTCTTCCATTGTCCTTGCATGGGCTTCAAGCAGACCATGTGGCCCAGATGAAAGATGTGCCTTCCAGTCTTAAGGTCTGGATTAAGGGCGTGTGTCATTTAGCCTCAAGATCCAGGGCAAAGGCATGTTGTCTTCTTTCCTCAAGATCCAGATCGCAAGCATGCCCTCCATTTCTGGATTATAGTTCAGTCCAGATACAGTCAAGTTGACAACCATGAAAAGCCATCACAGCTACATTTGATAACCCGTCTCAACTCTGCTATTGGGTTCTTAACTATACATGTTTTTAATATTTTAGTGGTTTCTATATAGTTCATAATATGCATCTTTATCTTGTCACCACATGCTCTCATTAAATTGCTTAAATAATGTATTCCATAAAGAGTATGGTATTATTCAATGTCATCATACCTTTTATATGTAAGAATATTACTACTGTGAATGTACATTTCTCTCTCTACCTTGTGTTCTTGTTGCTGTACATATCACTCATATATATGTGTGTGTGTGTGTATGTATGTATATATATACACACAGTAAAATACTACATTGTCACTGATTTTTACTTAGGTAATATAATATTTTTAATCAAACAAAAATGAAATAAATAAAAAAGTCATTGGGGAAAGATGAAGAACTTCTAGAAATAGATAGTCGTGATATATTTTTAGACAATGGAAGTATATTTAACTCCCTCAAGTGTTCACTAAAATGGTGAAGTAGTAAATTTTTATGTAATGTATATTTTACCAGCGTAAGCTTTTTCTATTTACTTCCAGATCACTATCTAATATCATTTTTCTTCAACCTGTGGAACAATGTCTGATATTTCTTACAGTTAAATCTCCTGGCAGGGACTGGACAGGTGACTCATGGTTTAAGAACACATCCTGCTCTTGCTGAGGACCAGAGCTTGGCTCTTAGCCCTCATGTCAGGCAGATCACAACTTCCTGTTGCTTCAGCTCCAGGAAATTCGATGACTTCTGGCCTCTACAGGCACCTTCACATACACACTGTCATATACACATACACATGAATAAAAATAAAATAATTCTTAAAAATAATCTGCACTGAGCCAAGCTCCAGGAGTCCAGTTGAAGAGAGGGTGGAGGGATTGTACAAGCAAGTGGGGGTGGGGTCAAGGTCATGACAGGGAAACACACAGAGACAGCTGACCTGAGCTCGTGGGAGCTCATGGACTCTGGACCGACAGCTAAGGAGCCTGCATGAGACTGACCTAGGCCTTCTGCGTGTGGGTGACAGTTATGTAGCTTGGTCTGTTTGTGGGGCCCCTAGCACTGGGATCAGGACTTGCCCCTGGAGCATGAGCAGGCTTTTAGGAACCTATTTCCCATACACAAATGCCTTGCCCAGTCTTGATGCAGGGGGATGAGCTTGGTCCTGCCTCAATGGTGATACGACATGCTTTGTTGACACCCATGGGAGCCCTGCCCTTTTCTGGATGGAGGAGGAGTGGATAAGGGAGATAGATGGGAAGTGGGGGAGGGGTGGGGAATGGGGAGAGAGGAAGGAGGGGAAATTGTGGTTGGTATGTAAAATAAATGAAAAAATTTAATTAATAAATAAATAATTTAAATCTGCAATTTCTTCCACTTATTCTTTATCTAAGAAGTCTTTACTTAACTTTCTATTAACCTACTAACCTAACTAGGGTTAGTTTTAATTGGCATAGAATCATCTGAGAGAAAAGGTTAATTGAAGAATTACCTGGCTCACATTGACCAGTAGGAATGTCTCTGGGACATTGTCTTGATTGTGAATTGAAATAGGAGGGTCCAGCCCACTGTGGGCAGCACCATTCCCATGGCAGGTGGTCGTATGCTGTATGCCATATAAGGGAATCTAGCTAACTATGGGCCTGAGAAAGTCTGCAAACAGTGGTCCTCCATGGTTTCTGCTTCAAGTTCCTGACTTGGCTTCCCTCAAAGATAGGCCCTAAGCTATAAGCTGGAATAAATCCTTTCCTCCTCTGAGTTGTTTTTATGTCAGAGTGTTTTAGCACAGTAAAGAAATAAAACTAGGAAACTATTACTTACTATTTAAAAAAAATTATCTGATACAGAGTTGACAGTCTGTTTTTAGTATTTTTTCATAACCTTTTGACATTGAGGTTTTTGTTTCCTTCTTTGTTTCTTAGAATCTGTGATAATATTTTGTACCTTTTATTCTCTCCAGTTGGTCAAGAATATTGTATGAGTACTCACTCATAAGTGGATATTAGACGCAAAGCAAAGGATAACCAGGCTACAGTCCATAACCCTAGAGAAAGCTAGGTAAAAAGGAAGACCCTAAGAGGGACATCCATGGATCGCCCCAGAAAGGGGAAATAGTTAAGATCTCCTAGGTAAACTGGGAAGGGGGGTAGTCGGGAGGGGATTGGGGGGTGGGAACAGGAGGCATCAAGATGGCCAAGTTGGAGAAGGGATGGAGAGGGAGAGCAATGAAAGAGATATCTTGACAGAGAGAACCATTATGGAGTTAGGGAGAAACCCGGTAGTAGGGAAATCCCCAGGAACCCACAAGGATGACCCCAGCTGAGACTCTCTTAGCAATAGTGGAGAGGGTGCCTGAACTGGCCTTCCCCTGTAATCAGACTGGTGACTACCTTAATTGTCACCATAGAACCTACATCCAGTAACTAATGGAAGCAGATGCAGAGACCCACAGCCAAGCACTTGGCAGAGTTCCTGGAGTTCAGTTGAAGAGAGGGGGGAGGGATTATAGGAGCAAAGGGGGTCAAGATCATGATGGGAAAAACCACAGAGACAGCTGACTCTGTGGGAGCTCACAGACTCTGGACTGACAGCTGGGGAGCCTGCATGGGACCAAACTAGGCCCTCTGAATGTAACAGTTGTGTGGCTTGATCTGGGTGGGACCCCAGACAGTGGGACCAGGACTTATCCTGGGTACATGAACTGCCTTTTTAGAGCCCATTCCCTATGGTGGGATACCTTGCTCAGCCTTGATGCATGGGGGAGAAGCTTGGTCCTGCCCCGACTTGGTATGCTAGCCTGTGTTGACTCCCCAAGGGAGGTCTTACACCCTATGAGGAGTAGATGGGGAGTGGGGTGGGAGGAGGTGGGGGGGAGTGGGAGAAGGAGAAGGAGGGGGAACTGTAGTTGGTATGTAAAATGAAAAAAAATTTAAATAAAAAAAGAATATTGGTCAGGTATCATTCAATATAAACTATAAATTTAAATAGTTTATAACTAAAATATTCTTTGTAACCTTACCTTTGACTGAGATGTTACATGGAGTCAATCAATTATCCAAATAGTTCAGACTATTCTATACATTATGTTTATTTCTAACTTATGCATATTTTGGTCAGGATATATACTCAGCAATTCCACAATTTGTTGAAATTTGTTCAGACATGTTTTAGGGCTCAGTATATCTCTGATAGTCTATGCCCACTTCAAAACTGATTATTCTGCAGTTGCTAAAAGTAGTCTAACGGTCTAGTTGTCCAGTTGAACTCTAACATCAATGAAAGAAACTGATTCAAAATAAAATTAAGATACCGTACATTGACCTCTAGTTTCCATACTTATGTATGCACCCACACAGAGATGTGGACACACACACACATACACACACACACACACACACACACACACACACATACAGCTTTTATGTATAGGCAGGATATAAATAGACCTTATCATTTAATTCAGGCTAAAAATATGTCTTTTGATAGGATAAAGCCAGTTTAGTGGACAATTATATTTGGTATAAATAGATTACACTCTCCTACTAAAAGGGAGCAGTTCTTGATCTGATTATAGTATTTGCTATTTGTTCCTTCTTCCTTTTTTGCTTGCATTTCCACTTTTCTTTTAGGTTTGAATGGCTCAGTTGTCTTTTTCAGTATGCATCTTTACCCTGTTTTCAATGCCTGTTGAAGGGACCACAATATGTATCATGAATTGCCACAATCTCATCACATTTATGTTTATAGCACATCGAATAAAATAAAAGCTCTTTGAAAAATCAACCTTCTTCTAATCCACTCCTATCATTTTAATATTCTTGTCCTATTTGCTAAAGATTTATCTATTTGGTGTGTATGAATGTTTTTGTCTGAATGTATGTATGAGCACCTGCTGTATGCAGTGCCTGAAGGTGCCAGAGGATGGCACTGGATCCCTTGGAACTGGGGTTGTAGATGGCTGTGGGCCATCATGTGGGTGCTTGGAACAAAACTGAGATCCTCTATAAAAGCAGCAGGTGCTCTTAATCACTGAGCCATCTCTCCAGCCCCTATTTGTTTCTTCTGTATCTGTTCAGTCACATACTTTGTAAGGAAATTAGCTGGATATAATTTAAAGTTCCACCATGCTGCCTACTGTTGTCCTTTTATTTAGTTGTTGCTGCCTTTGAAGCCACGGCTGTCCAAATCAGCAACTGCAACTCCTCAGGTACCAGCAGCAGTTAGGCCGCAAGATCCGTAACCAGAGGGAATTCTGTTCTTTCAGGCTCTGCCTTTTGTTTTGTTTTTGTTTTGTTTTGTTTTGTTTTGTTTGTTTTTGAGACAGGGTTTCTCTGTGTAGCTTTGCGCCTTTCCTGGAACTCACTCTGTAGCCCAGGCTGGCCTCGAACTCACAGAGATCCGCCTGGCTCTGCCTCCCAAGTGCTGGGATTAAAGGCGTGCGCCACCACTGCCCGGCCAGGCTCTGACTCTTGCAAATAACTAAACTTCTGTCCCTTAAAGAACTCAAGATTCAAAGGTTAAGGTGGAATTCTGTTCTTCAGAGAGGTTGAATAGCAAGTAGCTCACCTCCTCTCCTTGCTCATGTCCTCCGCCAAAAAAG
The DNA here is from genome assembly GCA_902168415.1 of Peromyscus melanophrys. NCBI lineage: Eukaryota > Metazoa > Chordata > Mammalia > Rodentia > Cricetidae > Peromyscus > Peromyscus melanophrys. Next base: position 59,663 of record CABHPR010151126.1, on the reverse strand, counting down.
CCCAGTGTGGCTCCTCACTCCTCCTTATAAACCCTTCTCCACCTGGCTCCTCCTTACCACTTCCTGTCAGCTGGTTGCTGAGTCAGCCTCCTGACTGCAGGTGGATTTTTTTTTAATCAAACACATCTTTGCATCATTAAATAAATGTGCCAGAGCATAAACAAAAGTAACACACCTTAAAATAATATTCTACAACAACCTACACACTGGTGAAAAGGATGGAGTTTCGGGCCTTTGCTTAGATTCTCATTGTCAAAAGTCTATGGTCCGCACGTCTTGTCAGTTCAGAAGCAATTGCACTTCTCCGTCTATGTTTCTGTTTCTATTCCATTTTGGTACAAATTTTGTTAAAGAGAAGCCAAATCTAGGTTTGGAAATATTTTATTTCTATTTCTTCAAATATCTAATATGTTTCCTCCAAAAGAGGAAACTATATTTTATGCTCTTTTTCCTGCTTGACATTGCTGGTTCTTGTCTAGAATTCATGATTATTGTTGTCTTGATGTCATCCACCAACTGGTCCCTGCCTCAGTCTTGAGCCTTCTCTTCTACTTTAGCTGGGTTGACTGCTTGGTTTCTCTCAATGTGGTGTGTATTTTCCTGTCCTGTGCCTCAGGTTTTCCATGGAAGACACCTTTGTCCACTGACCACCTGGTAAACACACCTTTGAACACTCAGCTGCTCGAGCTTCATGTACATTTTTACCCATCTTCTCTTTCATCACCTGCCTTTCAGATGGTAAAATCTCTGTTTCTATGGGCTTCTCCCTTGCCCTGTCTGTCATATTGTCTTTGTTCCCTTAACAGTTTAAAAGCATTAGTTTATCTGCTTTTTGTAAGCATTTTCAGACCATACAACACATCTCTTTCCCCTTAATCCATATTTCTACCATAATATCTGCACAGGAAGATACTGAATTAATTTAAACATGACTATTGAATACGTAATGGAAGGAAGGAACATAAAGGTTTATATTAAACAGTAGTGGGTGATTTTAAGATGGCATCTATTATATTTTAATAGGAAGTAATATCTTAAACTGTGAACATTAACTTGACATGAAAATGTTAAGACTACATTACAGAGATTGAGTAAAATTGACAAAAAATTCTGCTTGAAATTTCTTAATATAAATAGGATACTCTGTACACATTTTTTACTGTCTTAGAATATATAGATTAGTAAGCAATATATCAGTGTGGGGTTCTCAGACGTTTGCCCATGCAGAAGAAACCAGGGTGAGACAGTTCAAAGGAAAGACTATCATCTCTGGACAGATGAAATGCAACGAATGGACTCAATCACGTCAGAAACTAGTCAAGGATAGGAATTTTAATTTCTAAAAAATTTAAGACCAAGGCAGAGATGGAGGGAAAATGTCTTCAAAAAAAAAATCAGTGCCTTAATGAGGAGCAATTTTAACCAATTAAAGTTTAGACTAATTGCTATGGTGATTTTTGGAGAAGAATGAAGCTAATGAGTTTCTGAATGTCAACTACAATTTTTGAGTGCTTTTAATTTGCAATCTTTTTATTTAGTGAAGAAAGCCTTGGAGACTCGTTTTAAATGTATTCAAACTGCATTTTAGTTTTTCCAGCTGTATTTTGCAAAGAAATTCTACTTTACTATAATATCCCACCAGATTTTTGGAAGTAAAATCTTCGAAAGTCTCCTCCAGGAGTGTCAAATTGTATGCTCAGTCTGATTCTAAAAATAACTACCCAATGATATACAGGATAAGCATCTGGCCTTATATACTAATCCTACAATCTAGAGGGAAATAGTTGACAGATTGCTTGACCTGGGGAACATTCAGATAACTCCGCTAGGAGCAATGGTCCTGTAATTTTTTTTTCACATAATTTTATTCTTATCAATTTTCACTGAAAGAAACTTGGAGGGAAATGCCTAAGGATTTTGAATTCACTATAGTCCAACTGTCTGTTTCAGTTAGATAGACAGTAAGCCTTCTCTATCCCACTTTCTCAGGAGCAAGTGGGAAAAAAATCAGAAGAATGGCAATTTATCTTTTCCTGCTTGCTCTCCTAGATATTAATTGCAATAGATATAAAGATAGAGCAGTTACCTATACATTAAATCTACTTCAGTCTCAGCCTTTACCTGAAGATCAATAGATGGAAAGCAGGCAACCTATACACACACATAAATAATTGGTGCTCATCCTCATGGTAGAAGGTTGTGCTTTTCGTGTGCCGGTATTGATGTTTACAGAGAAGGCAGGGAAATGACTACAAAGTCAAATGCACCAATCACATAAGCCCAGCCACACGCAAGAGACAAGTAATGAGCTCGTTTTCTTCTCACTTCCTCTTTGCATTCCTAACCAGTATTTCTCTTTCTTTTTCTTTTTTAATGCTAAGGTGATATCTAATAATGGGGTAGGGGAGAATGCACCAAAATAAAAACGTGAAAAACAAAACAAAACAAAAAAAGCATCAAACCCAGAATGACTTCCTGTGTCTGCATTTCAGATCCACACGGCCAGTTATTTCCAGCCTGGGAGAAAGGAAGACGGGCAACTCTGACGTGTGCGGTGATTTCCCCTCCATTGTCAGGGCGACAGACAACACGAAAACAAACAAGGAGAATATGTATTTGCCATGTTTCTGTGTTCCCGTTAATGGGCTGCTCGTCTAACATTTGCTAAATGAACCGTTGTAGGAAAGTCTCTGCCTTGTGAGGTCACTCTACCTTGAATTGAGCAGCTCTAACAGAAATCACTACTAGCTCCTTAGGTGATGTGCACTGGATGAATTTAAAAGAGCTTTGACCTTTACAGTCTAACTCAGGGCCACTGATCTTTGAAATATACTTTACTCCAGATAAACACGCACACGCTAATGAGTTCGATATAATCAGCTGAGCTCCAGAGGTCATTACGTTTAACACATTTTATGTAGATAATGATGCATAGTACCTATTATTATAAATTACGTATTGTGGGTGCCCACTACAGATGTTGAGGTTCTTTTCCTCCATCAGTATTTGGGGAGAATTTACAAACTTTGAGGGAAACTGTACCCCTCTTCAGTGGTCATTGATTATCAGAGAACTAGGTCACTAATGCCTCTGAGATTCCTCAGCATAGCAGCCCAGGGTACAGTGTGCATTCAAACCATTTTTATATAAGTGCTTCTAGAATTTTTAAGAATCATGCCATGTAACTGAGTAATAATGTTATGGTATTTACAAACAAGGGCTTTTAAGTTTGTTTGTTTTTTTTTTTTTTTTTAAGACAAACCTCTTCCTTTGACATGAGAGAAAGCAGGCCTTGAGAGATGAAATGACCTGCCCAAGGTCAAACCTGGAGTTTGCAAGGCACCAGACTAGAAAGGCTTCCATAATGAGATGTGCTCGTGGGCACTGAGTCCCACTGCGGGGTCAGGATAGTCTCCTTGGCTTTACCATTCTTGTTTTTCCCAGCTGTTTATGTTGATAGAAATAGCCTTTGATGGGATCTTTTCTCATGCATTCTCTGAAATATAACCTTTTATTTTCAAACATCAAGGTTTCTGTTTTAACTTCCTGTTGCAGACTTAAAGGTTTTGTACATTATGAAAGAATAACTTAAATTTGGGAGATTTACTTGGAGAATTTTTAAAGATGGTCAGTTTAAAGATGATTTGAAAGTTTATTTGTCATTCCAGATGCTCACTCATTAGAGACTTAGGCACTATTAATAATATCAGAAGTTCATATATGTTAATATACTTATTTCTGGGGTTTTTTTTAACCTTCATTTTAAAAAATACTTTGATATTAACTAGATAATACAAGACTGAGAACACAGTAGGGGAGAAAGAATTTTTAAATATATTCATATTTCTTCAAATGTTTTTATAAACAGTTTAAGAGAAAAGATGCAAAATGTATTATTTCTGAAAAATAAATCAAGACCCTCAGCTTCATTTGGGGAGCGGGATACACACGCACATGTGTGTCTGTGTGCTTGATATTTTGAACACATTAGCAAAAGCTGTTTTGTTTTGGAAAAGAGTATTTTGTCAATTATGGAAGACTGTCACCTCCTGTGTCTCAGACACTAAGCAAATGTTAATGAAAGTTAGCTGAGAGAGTTGCTTAGGACTTTTTCATTGCTACAAAGTATAAAATCTGTTATTGTCTACCATTTACTAAGAGTCCCTAATGAGTCTAACAGAGACCTCAGGTTTAGGAAATCAAGCCATGGAAGTCTACAAAAACCAGCAACAGAAAGTTCCTTCATTAACAAATACATTGGCCGGTCGGTGGTGGCGTACGCCTTTAATCCCAGCACTTGGGAGGCAGAGCCAGGCGGATCTTTGTGAGTTCGAGGCCAGCTTGGCCTACAGAGCGTGGTCCAGGAAAGGCACAAAGCTACACAGAGAAACCCTGTCTCGGAAAACCAAAAAAAAATAATAAAAAAAAGCAAATACATTAACTGACATTACAATATCCTCCAATTTACTTGGCATTCTGTGCTGTAGAGTAAGCAGGGAGTTACACCCACATACCCGCATGCGCACAACTAGACCGGAGTTTAAATACTGAGAGCCATACATGGGTGCTTGTTTCAAAGCCAACAACTGTGACTCCTTCCCTTTCCCAGAGCACGGTCAGCCGTTGCTCAGAGACTGTAGCTTCTTTTCATGGGGTGTGGCTTTGCCTGTAGATCTCCAGCCTCCCAGTTGTAACGATGCCTTTTTATCAGGATCACAAAGCATTTAATTGCACAGAGCAATTTAGAAAACAGTTCAGGTCAAGACAGATCACAATCTAAGACAGATAGCGCTGATGCGGGAGCAGGGAGGCTGCACCATGAACAAAATAATAAGCAATGAATAATTACAGAGATAAAACTTCGGAGTCCCACCATGTTTTTGTTCAGGATAAATGGGTTCCGGACAAGCCACCTTTAATTGCTAAATGCTTTAAAGAGCCATCAGGCACTGTTATTTTCTGCTGTACTTTCATTACTGAAGAGATCATGATTTCCCACCAACGCATCATGAAATAATGGGTTTGGGGAGGACATTGAGAAATAAATGAGTTGATGCGAAACATCGTTTCAACAAATAGGGTTTTTTTCTTTTTCTTTTAATTTGATTTAATTTAATTTTTGAGACATGTCTCACTTTACAGAATCTTCTAGCCTTGACCTAATTGTGCAGTCCAGGCTAGCCTGGAATTTATGACCTCCTGTCTCTACCTCTGAAGTTCTAGGATTACACCACCGTGCACTGCTCCAATTGCTGTCTTTAACTACAAAATGTATTTACCTTCTCTCTTTTTATACACCTAATTGTTCAGAAAGTCATCCTGCATATAGATCTGAACCAGCATACTGGCATACACTCAGTTTGAAAGGTGATCCGCATACCAGAGTTCTCAGCCTACAGGATCTCGCTTCATGACATTACCCTGATTTCTGAAACTCAGACATGTTACCTCAAAAAACAAGAAGGGAGTTATGCTTCTCTGATCTTCCAGTGTTCACCCCAATAACTGGCCCAAGGTTTGATTTTATTAATAAGACTCTCTAAGATTCATGCTACATACAATGGCTTTATTCAACTTTTTATTTGAAGGAATAGAGTGTGTTTTCTAGGAATGGAAAAGAAAATGCCACTGAACATCATGTTCAGGGTAGGTCAGCAGGAAGCAATACTGTTATAGATGTGTCTCTTTAAAACCAAAAGAAACTCGAGTCCAAGATTTAATCCACTTCTTATGTTTTCACTTGATGCTTTTTTCTCTGTGGTCCTCATCCTCTCCCGAGTTTCATATTAGAAAATCGGTACAGCCTCTAAAACTTCATTAACAAGAACAAATCCAGTACCCATTGATTTCTCCTCAAAAGCCACTCTAAACCATCAGATAACTTCGTTTTGTTTCTGAGGATAAGCTAGCCATGAAAAACTCAATAGGACCCAGACAAATAACTAGAAAATGAGATCTGTTGAGTTTTGGAATGTCTGAGGCACTGAATGGGTCCAGAATGATGAAGTCTAAATGTCCTCTTGTAAACAGGGAGCCAAAGTCCACTGACTGTGGAGTTAATACGTTGAGGATCAACCGTAAGGTCAGTCATTCCTCTCGTGTGTAAAGACCCTGCCTCGAGAGCATGCATCATCATGGCCACCAGCACATGCTCACAGGGTTTCTTCTTCAGCTTCAGCTGGGACTTTGGAGAAGAAAAAAAAAAGTAAGACTTGGTCAAAAGTCTTCCTGTTGGGGGTAGTAGGGACAGACTGGCCTTCAAGCCCTAAGCCCTATACACCATCCAGGAACAGCTGCTTCTCTCTTTGTCCGGTCTGTCAATGACACATGTGCATAGCTAACTACCAGATAATGTTTCCTCTTTGTATAATAAGGAAAGCTATCACTGACAGACTTGGACAGACAACTATTCTTGATAGTTGATGAAGAATATAAAAACAAAAATAAAAAAATAATAAAGGACTGTATTGTAGGGAGCTAGCAAAGTCCTAAATAAATGTGTGTTGCTAACATGGGCACAGTGTGTCAAGGACCAATGCCTCAAAACCCTGGGAATAGCAAAACCTCCCTTGGTTAAGCTCAGAGTGTTGACAAAGCCTTCCTTGGGTCCAGGGACAAATGTTGACAGTGTATGCAGAAGATGTCCACTGTAGCTTTCTCCTCCAGGAGGTTTATGGCCTTATAGACTGATCCCCCATCAAGACTAGCTAAACCTGCCTCCTTGCTCAGCTCTATGCAATAAACCTGCCTCCTTATCTATACGTAATAACCCTGCCTCCCTGTTCAGCTCTATGTAATAATAACCCCGCCTCCCCATTCAGTTCTATGTAATAATAACCCCACCTCCCTGTTCAGCTCTATGTAATAACCCCTGCCTCCCTGTTCAAATGCATCTAAAAGACATCCTGCTCCTCTGGGGTGCAGCAGCTTCTCCATCAGAGAACCCAGCCCACCTGGTCCCAGCTTTTCTGTGCATGTGTTTCTGTCTGTCCTCTTTCTATCCCTTTCACCACCCCAGTCTAGCCAATTCCTGGAGCCATGTAGGATGAGGCACTATATTACAAAAGGGAAAAACAAACGCAATACTGGTAACAGTAAGTGAGAGGCTTAGGGTTGACATTTTCCACCTGTGATGTCAAGTGTCTCATGTCTTTGAGTTCTTTTGGCACATACCAACAAATTTGGTTCCAGCTCCGTGCAAAGAAGGACAATTTGAACTGTTTTCATGTATTTGTCTATCACTGTGATAATTGGCCAACACGGAGAGATACTACTGAAAACGGAAAAAGCTAAGGAAATGCAATTATTTTCTTACAGTGCTTTTGAATTGAGACTCATGTAGTTTATTATCTAAAGTGAGGAATGTCAATATGAAAACTGATAGAGAGAGAGAGAGAGAGAGAGAGAGAGAGAGAGAGAGAGAGAGAGAGAGAGAGACTAAGAAAGACAGAGACAGGATCTCCAATAGCCCAGGCTGGCCTAGAATTAGTGTAGCCAAATATTCTAATGACATTTGTTTCTGTGATTAAAATACATTGACAAAGGGCAACTTATGGGAGAAATAGTTTATTTGCTCTTACAATTCCAGCTTGTAGCCCATCATAGTAGGTAGTCAGGGCGGGGCCCTAAACAGTTGCTCACATCACAACAGAGTGAAACAAATGTATTCATGTTGCTTACATGTGCTCAGCTCTGTCTCTCCCACTCTTCCACAGTTCTGAACAGCCCAGTGGACTGTGTCTTGCCACATCAATTAGCTTAATTAAGACAGTTTCCCACAGATATGACCACAGGCCAACCAATGTAGACAACCCTCACTGAGACTCTTTTCTCAGGTGTTTACAATAAAAGCAATCATCACACCAAGTATGACCTTGAACCCCTGAGCCTCTAGCTTCTACCTCCAAAACCCCAAGATTATAGTCTTGTGCCCTTGATAAATATTTTAAAGCCTGTCTACCCTGATGGTAAACACTTCAAATTCACTTTGATGTTACTAATAAGGGGGCGGGGGAGAACCATGATTGTAAATGAAAATGTCCTAAAATAAGGGTTATAACAGTTGCTACATTTTGCTCAAATTGTACTTTGATTGCTTCAGGGCAACACGAGATTTCCTAAAATTATCCAGACTGTGCAAAAGAACACAGTATTGGAATATAATACCCCCCAAATGTCAAAACAACATTTTTAAAAAGAAATACCTAACAAGGTGCTAGCATTATTGTATATTTGTTAAGGGATTAAAACACATAATTACTGCAACATTTTGCATTACAAAAGAACTGAAGTTTATTTACAGGAGGATCATAGCTTTGTGAGTGGGTAGGAAATGGTAGAAGACACTGTGAAATCAACAAGGAGTTACATCACTTCATAGGGAAATGTGAGAGTCCTTGCTTAAACTTGTGATGTGTGAGTTCAAGTTTTGTGTATTCATACAAGGCCCCGTTCAAATGTACGAAGTTTTCATGCATTCAGCTACTTTGTCTAGCCAACAAAGTAATGTGCACTTAGATGCAAATTTCCCTTATAATAACCTCATTCCCAGTATATCAATTACACAGGAACAAATTCACACTTTAAAAGACACATCATTACAGCAGACTAACTGTATAAAGTTGGCTAACTCAAAATGTTATTGCTATGCACAAAATAAGACAAGAAAATCATTTATCTTGGGTTCAATTATCTGACCAAACATGATCTCAGAAATTAATGAAATGGAAGTATAGTGATATGGACATGTTCATAAACCAGTAATAATCAAGCTTTAGAATGATCAAAGCCAACTGTGGCCTGTGTTAAAACTCAGATTGGTCCCAACTGTGCTCCACTTTGTAAATACGTGTTTACAAAATATATTGATCACTGAGGCTGCTGATGTAGGATGAGCACACTAATTGCCAGAATCTGAATCTGAAATGTTCCCTGCAGGTTCATAATTTTGGGTACATTGTCTTCAGCTGGTGACCGCGTTCAGGAAGTTTGTGGAATCTTTCGGAGGTGGAAGCTTGCTAGAGAGAGTGTGTACTGGAGTATAGACCTTGAGGTTTTATATAGTAACCTCATTTCCTGTCTTCTACCTGCTTCCTGATTGTAGACACAATGTGACTGGCTACCTCACACTCCTGCCAACATGCCTACCCCACAGTGATGGACTGTATCCCTCCTTAAACTGAGGATGTCAGGTTTTTGTTGCAGCAAAAGAAAAATAATTAATAGACTGGGAGGAAGCAGTGAACACTTTTAATCCTAGCACTACAGAGCCAGAGGCAGGTGATTCTGAGTTCGAGGCCAGCCTGATCTGCAGAATGAGTTCCAGGACCATCAGAGTTACACAAAAGAAACTCTGCCTCAAAAAAACAAAAACAACAACAAAGATAGAAAAAAAGGAAAATAATTAATATACTAGCTATTTCAGAAATCGTTTTATGACACCATGTCACAGCATAATACAAAGAGACTGTTTTCATGATGTTTGCACAAAGAGAATGTGACATTCTCATCAAAATAGGGGCTAAGAATCTTCCTCCAGATTTCTTGTTTTTAAAATCTCTTTATAAACTCCATTATAAAAAAAAACACTTGCAAACCAAAAAAAAAAAAAAAAAAAACCACACACACACACACACAAAAATTAACCAGACCCACAGTTTACACATCTCAATGGACTTGAATGTGGTTAGAACAGAAAGGAAGCCATGGAGTGTCACATTGGATTTTATATTTTTACTATCAAATATATTTTTATACAATTATTCACCACAAAAAAACTAAAATTCAATGACAGAAACAGTTAACGTTATATCCCCTTTCATAACTCACATCCATACTATAATCCTCCAAGTTTCTTCACTTCACTGTTAGTGGTTTAAAAAGAAGAAGAAGGAGAACGAGAAGGAGAAGAAGAAAAGAGATATATGTAAGGCTTGAGTGCTTGACAATGTGGTCAGCATATAGATAATCTCCCAATAAGAACCTGTTATTTTCTTTGCACAAAGGTCATGTGTTTATGGTACAGTTGATGTCCTCCAACGGTGTGCATTGATCAAAATAAATCTCAGGCTAATCTCATTCCTTCTGGGCATCATAAGTAAATAATTTCGCCCAAGGAAATGCTTAGAACTTCACTCCACTTTGGAAAGGGGTATTCTCTTTCTCGTATACCTAAATGGTCACCCAGAACTGCATGGTGGAAAGAGAAAACTGGCTCCTGCAAGGTGTCCTCTGACATCTACACTCACACGTGTACACACATGATAAGTACATGCAATCAAAGTTGAAAAAAAAAAGAAACTGTTTCATTGAGTCTGGTACTAGAACGAAGTAAACCCTGTAAACCAAATGGGAGCTAGGATGAGCCTGACCTTGGAGAGAGAAATGGAACCTTGAAAACCCACCTCTGCCGTCTGACTTTAGGCAGGCTTTTTAAGTTTCCTGAGTACCATATTTCTATCTGTAAACTAGGACTGATATGTAACTTGCAGAATTTCATGTAAATAAATATTCATTAAATAAGATAGAGCGTGGAAACATCTCACGGTACCGAAACTTTCCGACCTCTCCCTTGTCCTAAACACATGGGTAGCCCTTTAGAATGCAAAGAAGCTGTGTTTAGGCCAGGCTCTTCATGAAAGAAGAGTCAATCCTGTCTGACAAAAGAGCTTTAAAAGCATTGCGCTTTTAAAGGAAACATCATGTTCATTGTCCCCCAAACAATATCACTCATTGGACCCTAGACAAAACTAAACAGGATGCTGTCCTGGGTGATGTTCAGATATACAGAAGAATAATGATTTCTGTAGAAAGCAAATTGCATTTGCTATATTGGTTAAAGAAAATGGCAAAAGCTCTCCATGGTCTGTGTGGTGGTCTGATGTTTAATATTGATTGTTAGCAGACAGGATCTAGATTCACGAGACAAGTCTCTGGGCACATCTTTAAGGGATTATCTTGATTAGGTTAATTGAAAGTAGCTCCGGGCGTTGGTGGCGCACGCCTTTAATCCCAGCACTCGGGAGGCAGAGCCAGGCGGATCTCTGTGAGTTCGAGGCCAGCCTGGGCTACCAAGTGAGTTCCAGGAAAGGCGCAAAGCTACACAGAGAAACCCTGTCTCGAAAAACCAAAAAAAAAAAAAAAAAAGAAAAGAAAGTAGGAAAGCCCACTCTAAAAGATGGCACCATTCCTTTCTGCTTGCTCCTGAACTGCATAAAAAGAAGAAAGTCAGCTAAGCAGGAACAGGCATCTCTGTCTATCCCCTGACCGGATATAATGTGACCAGCTCTCTCGAGCAGCTGCTGCCATGGCTTCTTCTCTATGATGGACTGTACCAACACACTGTGAGTCAAAATAAACCCCTGCTTCCTTAAGTTGTCAATCAGAATATTTCATTACAGCATCAGGAAAAGCAACTAACGTGGGTGGTTTGGGTTGGTTGGTTAGTTGGTTGGTTGGTTGGTTAATTGGTTGGTTAGTTGGTTAGTTGGTTGGTTAGTTGGCTAGTTGGTTGGTTAGTTAATTGGTTGGTTGCTTGCTTGAGAGAAGGTGTGTACTGTAGATTGGACCCAGACCTTCACACTTGCTAGAAGCCAATCATCCATTCAGGCTCTATGTATACCACCTGAGCTAGTTGATTGGAAAGCAACAACTTTCATATTTGGTTGTGTGACAGGAACCCTCAGAGCTGAGTGTGTTAGTTGTGAATAAGTCATCAGACAATGAAGCCACAGGAGAGCCACATGGTGTGTTGAGACTCATTCACCAACACTCTCTCTTGGACTACTTCTACAAAGCTGTTGAAATTGTGGCCCAATTTACTCCTGCTTGCCGAACAGTAATAATCTCAAACCACCGAGTCTGAAAAGGGAAAGGCACCTTCCCAGGCTTTGCAGATACTGTTCCTGCTGTCTTTCACACAGTAAAACCTTCACTGCAGGAACAGCCATCCATCAAGAATAATGTACATTTCTAGCTCTATATTTACAAGGTGTATGCTAATGCATAGGTGGCTAGAACTCTGTTTTGTTTTGTTTTTCTGGTTGTTTTAACCTTATTTTACCACCTGCAATGTACTTTTCTAAAAGCCTGGCCTGGATGATAGGTTCACTTAAGAAAATGATAGAATATACTGAAAAGCCAAATGTGTTGTGTAACAACAGTTTTGTGATTTGTGTGAATTTGCTCCCTCCACCACTGCCTCAGTGTTCAAATTGCACAAACTTGGGGGTTATTCAGAACATGTGTTGTAAGAAAAACCGGCCTCATGGGAAATTCATTTATATGTATTTATAGTAAATTCCTAAAATTCCATTTGCATATAAGCAAAGAGATATTAAAGATACATTGGTGTCCTCCTTAACATACAGAGATGATACATTTTCAATGTTTTTATGCATTTTACTTATTTGTTTTGTGACTTGGTGTGTGCATGCACACAGTCGTGGACATGCCACCATGTACAAAGGGACGTCAGAGGACAATTTAAGGCAAGTCGGCTCTTTCTTCCTGCCACCTGGGTCCTGGGGATTAAACTCAGGTCCTGTGGCTTGGTGGCTCAGAGGTCTTTATCCTCTGAGTCGTCATCTCTCCTGCCCTGGAGCTGGTTGCTTTCAAGGCTATTGGGTGGCTTCTGTTCCACTATTAGCAATCAGCTGATCTTAGGCAGTCATTCCTTACTACTAAGCAAGAATGTAAAGAAAGATCCTCAAGTACTGCACTGACTGTTTGTTTGTTTGTTTGTTTGTTTGTTTTTAGGGGAAAGATTTCTATGTGTAGCTCTGGCTGACCTGGAATTCCCTCTGCAGACCAGGCTGGCCTCAAACTCAGAGACCCACCTTCCTCTGCCGCCCAAGGGCTGGAATGAAAGGTCAGCGCCACCATGTTGGGCTTGGTTTGTTTTCTTGAGATGATATCTCACTATGCAGCTCAAGCTGGACTTAAACTAAAGATCCTGGTACTTCTTGCCTACCAAGTGCTGGGATTCCAAGTGTGCACCATTACACCAAGCCTATTAAATTATATTCTAAGTTTTAAAGTATTGAGGGAGTTTCAGAATCTGTGGATATTCAAGTATCACCTCTGTTACTTATATACTGCTGTGACTTTTACAAGCAGTTTAGTCTTAGCCCAAATCATGGTTCTGGGGGGCCGGGGGGGGGGGCGTTATCTGCACGTCCTGGTTAGTCTTGTATATTCTTTGATTTTTTTTGTTCATTACTTTATGTATTTACGTGTGCATGTGTGTGTGTGTGTGTGAGAGAGAGAGAGAGAGAGAGGGTTAGGGAGAGAGAGAGAGAGAAAGTGCCTGAGTGTGAAGGTCAAACTTGTAGAAGTCAGTTCTCATCTTCTACCGTGTGGGTCCGGGTGATTACAATTGCTTCATTTGACTTAGCAACACCTTTACGTGCTGGGGCATCTCTAGGGCCCTAACCTCATATGTTCTAATGATGCTCACAGACAAGCACAGCCCACAGGGCTGGTCAGAGTCTACCTCTACCTCCTGCACCCAAGACACAGCTAAGAGAAGCTCTGGCGCACAGGGGCAGCTGATCCAGAACACTGCAGTGCACCTCAAGGCACACAAGTCATTCCCTCTCGGTTAGCCTTTTGCCTGAACTACCTGAGTACTAAGCTAAAGGCTCCATTCTGCCTCGTATGCAGAGGCCTGGCAGAGCTGCAAACAGAAAGATGCCTCGTTTATACCACCACATACCCTCATTACTGCAACAATAAACAACGAAAAGCTTCGTGGGAAATGTTTGGCCACTGTGACATGCCTGCTGCTTCCAGACTTGAGGAACTTAAACCAGGAGTGAGTTACAGGCAAACAAAAGCAAAGATCCAAGTCTTGACTGCTGGCCTCCACCAAAGCAGGTTTTACTGGTACAGTCACAATCTTCCTTCTAAAGAGGAGCGCTGACTTCCTCCCCAGACATGCCCCTGGGGGAACTGGGATGGCTTCCCACCACTCTCCTCTCCCAAGAGGACATGTGTCATTGGTATATATTAGGAGGGCTGGAAAAATATTAGTTTACCAAAATAAACTTTTAAAATTAAAATGTATGATAACGCCTTCAATACAGCTCAGTGTTATTTTCCTACTATTATTCCAGACGGGGAAAAATATCAGGGACTATCTGGAGAGTGGGGGGGGGGGGATCTAAAATAGAAGAGCCTGAGTGGTAGGAAAAAGGAAAGAGGGCAGTTACAATGGAGGGATCCCATGCCCTCTTGGCTTTTAGGGGAGGAAAGAGTCACGTCATCCTGTCTAGTCTAGTTCACATAGTTAAATCTGTATTGTAGTCCTGGGAGAAATAGTGAACTCCAAGCAAATTAAAATGCACTGAAGATTTGCTTTGAGCGGGTGTGTGGTGCAAACCTTTAAGTCCAGCACTCAGGAAGCAGAGACAGGTGGATCCCTGTGAGTTTGAGGCCAGCCTGGTCTACATAGCCAGCCAGAGCAACACAGTAAGACACTATCTCAAAATAAAAACCAAAACACTATGTGCTTAACTGCTGCCAAAAACATTCCACAAATGCTTTGTCCCCGTGACTTCTTTTTTTTTTTTTTTTTTTGGGTTTTTTTGAGGAGGGGTCTTTGTGTAGCTTTGCGCCTTTCCTGGAACTCACTTGGTAGCCCAGGCTGGCCTCGAACTCACAGAGATCCGCCTGGCTCTGCCTCCCGAGTGCTGGGATTAAAGGCGTGCGTCACCACCACCCGGCTGTCCCTGTGGCTTCTATAATCTCACCGACACTGCCCAGAACTCATCCCGACTGTTTGGCAGGGCTGCCAGCAATGTTTCCGTTGTCCTACCAATATCTCCTGTCATACTCTGGCTAGGAATTTAGCTTCTGCGGTCTCAGCTCGGGCTGTCCATGAGCTTTCCACCTAGGACAGCTACTCACCTGTGTCATTTCTTCACCAACCTTTAGAAACAGGACTACGTAATCTCACCCTGCTTTTAGTCTCCTTCTCTAGGGGGCAGATCCTTGTCTTACTGATCTCAGCATTTCATCGTCTAACTCACCACATCCCATACAGGAAGTACTGAACAAGTTTATGAATGAGTAAGTGAATAACACAAACTAGTTCTAACCAGACCATTGTTCTTCTGGCTCTCAATTTGATCGGGAGATTTATTTCCCTCTGTAAATAACTTCGTATTCCATTTCCTCTATTTATAAAATTATAATAGCTCTAGGGAACAGAGCAAAGCTACGAGCACTACGGAAAACAGTGCCAGGCTAGGGGTGAGGGACTTTTGTTCTTTCTACACCAGAACGGGTGGTGGGGGGTGGGGGTGGGGACTGGGTGGCAGGGGGTGGAGGGTGAGTTTCTTGTAATCAGCGACACGATTTAATGAGAAAGTGCATATAGACCTCTAAGATACCATTTGGATTCTTCTTGCTCGGAAAAATTCAGCAGATAAACTTGCACGGATTATCTTTATTTAAGCCTTTCTGAATGCACTGGTGTCTTCTTTCTGTCCACAGGAATGAGGATTTTCACTACAATAGCCAGCATTTTCCTAACACCAGTACCTCCCACACCACCACCACTGTGTGCCGAAAGAACAAAAGGAAAGAAAAGAGAAGAAGCCAGCTGGGAGAGAAACAGAAAGCCAAATATTGAGTTGCTTTAAGAGAGAAGTT
Organism: Peromyscus melanophrys; assembly: GCA_902168415.1. Lineage (NCBI taxonomy): Eukaryota > Metazoa > Chordata > Mammalia > Rodentia > Cricetidae > Peromyscus > Peromyscus melanophrys. The sequence goes on along the minus strand of CABHPR010151126.1, from coordinate 44,009 downwards.
AAAAAGAAATCTGGCAGGTGTTTGTGTTGTCTTGTTAAACCAAGAACGAGACTTATTCCATTTAAAAAATACAGAGAATAAAAACAACCCTGAAAGTTTCTAGTTTAACGTGTATTTATACCGCTTGGGAGGAAAAGGCAGGCAGATCTCTGTGAGTTTAAGGCCAGCCTGGTCTACAGAGCTAGTTCGAGCACAGCTGAGGCTACACAGAGAAATCCTGTCTTTAAAAACCAAAAAAGGGGGGAAAAAAAAGATATGTTTACACATAAACAGTCACCATAAACTTAAGGAAGCTTTTGGTAAGCATTCCACTAGTAATCATATAAACAGGAATTAATCATTTATTTTTTAAATGTGTCAAAATTATCATTTAGTAGCCAAGACAAAATTAAGACAGATTTTCAAAAATTTCATGCACAAAACTTGGACTTAGTTTATTTTGGATTTGAAGTGTTTACTCTGTTTCCATTATTTCTCTGTGGAGCTAACTATATTTTTATTTGATAAGCTTCATTTCCTTCCCTGGCCACAGACTTGCAACAGAGTATCTTAGGATGAAAATGGAAATAATGAAATGACATACCAGGTCAATATTTCCATTGGCAGCAGCTCTGTGGCACTTGGTGGCACCTGCCATGACATCCGAGGTGGCTGCAGATGGGAATGGGTGGAGTTAAACAGGTGTTTTTTGGACAGAACACTTCAGTTAGCCCTGAAGAAGTTTCTTCAGACAGTTCAAACAGTCAGCTTCCTGCTTCTGATAGAGCAGGTTTCAAGAGTAACATACCTAATACCCCTGTTGTTCAGCAACTGCTCTCAAATACGAAAGTCAAACTCATACCAACCAACGTAATATCATGAAAGAAACAAAAGAAACAAAAGGAGGTAGAAAGGAAGAAGAGAGAGAGAGAGAGAGAGAGAGAGAGAGAGAGAGAGAGAGAGAGAGAGAGACAGAAAGACAGACAGAGAGACAGAGAGACAGAGAAGCAGGGAGGGCAGGAGAATGTAACAATTGTGAAGTTACACTGTTATAATAGGATATAAACTTAAATTTTATTTCAGCACACGAAAGTACATGCCTAGCTCCACTGGACGATATATGGAATTGCCAGGTGCTTAAACTACACGAAATTAATGAAATCTGATTAGTGACAGGGGGTGGCCATGTGAACTTGTTTTTATATAGCCATGGGGAGATAAAAAGGGGTGGAGGTATGTGTTACTAATAACAAACGCTGGTATTAGAAACATTTAGTAGGTGGGAAAATGCCTCCCCCTTTCCCAGGAAGTGATAAATGTCCATATCCCTGTCCCTGGAATCTGTGAATACATTCTGGCACAGAGCAAAAAACAACAACAACAAAAAAAAACCAAAAAAAAAAAAAACCCTGGGGCTGCACAGATAGAATTGAGACAGCTAACCTTAAAATAGGGTTGTTATCCTGAATTGTCTGGGTGGGCTTTATGTAATCATGGGGTAATTTAAAGTATAAAAGAGGGATCCGAGGAGAAACAGATGTGGAGGCAGAAGCCATACCAGGAACATAAGCATGTGAGGGGGACAGATGGAGTAGGAGGCCAGAAGATAAGAAACACTGGAAACCTCTAAAAGCTGGGAAAGACGAAGAGGCCACCTCATCCACTGTGCTTCCAGGAGGAAGTGCTGTCTTGTCAATGTCACGGTTTTCGCCAGTAACACCCACATCAGAAACTTAACCTACAGGAAGCTTTTTTTAATTTTAGACAAAAAGAGAGGAAATGTGGTAGTATTGTATTCCCCAAAATATTGTGTACCCTAATAAATTTATCTGGGGTCAGAGAACAGACAGCCACTTAGATACAGAGGACAGAAAAGGGTGGCACTCATGCCTTTAATCCTAGCATTCCAGAGATAGAAATCCCTCTGGATCTCTGTGAGTTCAAGGCCACACTGGAAACAGCCAATCATGGTGACACACGCCTTTAATCCCAGAAAGCGAACCTTTAATCCCAGGGAGTGGTGGTAGAAAGCAGAAAGGTATATAAGGCGTGAGGACCAGAAACTCCAGGCATTTGGCTGGTTAAGCATTTGGTTGGTTAAGCTTTCAAGCTTTCAAGAAGCACAGTTCAGCTGAGAGCCATTCGAATATGAGGACACAGAGGTTTCCAGTCTGAGGAAACAAGATCAGCTAAGAAGTTGACCAGGTGAGGTTAGCTGTGGCTTGTTCTAGTTCTCTGATCTTCCAGTTCACCCCAATACCTGGCTCCGGGCTTGATTTTATTAGTAAAACTCTTTAAGATTCATGCTACAGGACTGGATGAGAATGACTGTTGTATCAAGCAGAAAGGTTGTGACGATTGGCTACAAGGCTAGAGAAAATTAATACTATTAGCAAGCAGGCAGCCTTATTCATGTAAGACGAAGAGTCAGCAAAGATGACAAATGAGTTTCCATAGGAGGAAAGGATGGAGCATGGGACTCTAGCAAACTGGGCTGCGCTTTTAACAGGTAATCAGTCCAAAGTTCTATTTGAGCATGGAAAGACACTGCAACCCATGGCATTTCTGGAAACCTGAAAACCTGCCCAGAGGAATGTTAGGTTTTTAGCATTAGAACTTAAAATCTGGGCTGGAGAGATGGCTCAGCGTGTGAAAGTGCTTGCTGGGTTACCGTGAAGACCTGAGTTCAGATCCTCAGTGGTTATGTAAAAGGCCAGGTGTGGCTTATGCTCGTAACTGTAGCATTCAGGGGTAAGGACAGAGGCAGGAGGATGACTGGAGCTGGGTGGCTGTCAGCCTGACAAACTAATGTCTCCTCTGGCCTACACATACCACACACACACACACACACACACACACACACACACACACACACACATCCCACAAATCACACACAGGTTGTAATCCATAAGCAGTTTTTGACCACTGCATCAGATGAATGGCTATTTTGAAAACGTTGACCAGTGTGCGATGATGCTCCAATGATCCTTTCAATGTCCTCTGTTGGGTCCAAATACACCTATGCTATCTATACTCTGCCGTTCTTTTCCTTTCGATACTTGACTGTTTTCTTCTGGCTGGGCCTTTGTTCCTCTCACAGCCTGTCTCCTGGTAACACTATGCCAACCCACATGGTACCCTTATGCCCATATCTTTCCGTTTTTCCTCTCCCGTCTTCTGCAGTTATTGGCACAGATCTCACTTTGTCTGTGTCAGAACACTCCCAGACACACGGCAGAACCTTGAAACCACCAATCCGCTTTTAGAGGTATTTGCACAATAAGAAGATTCTAATTTATTTGTTATGAAACAAGGCTTCAAATGGTCCTGACTGGCCTTGAACTTCCTTTGTTGCCGAAGCTGGCCTTGAACTCCTGATCCTCCTGCCTTCTCCTTCCCTAAGGACCTGTACTAGCATGCCCAAAAGTTCTTATGTATGTATCCACATTGCATTCACTTCTGTTTTCTTGTTTCTTCCATAGCGTCTTTGAAAATCTTTCTTTTGGCTGCTTGGACAGATAATTTTTTGGGTTCTAGATTTCTGAGTTTCCCATATTTGCTGCTCCCTCAGCACGTAGTTCTAAAGGTCAGAACCATTGCCTGCTCCAGAAGGGTCTCTGACCGGTGCTGAGAGCAGAACTAATGATAAATCACAAGGAGACACTTTGTTGACTCTTCCATTAAAGAACCACACAATGTTTTTAATGTAGTGGGTTCTTTTGACTTTTATTTTTTGAAACAAAGTCTCCTCAGGCCGCGGCAACCCTCAACCTATAGAGAAGGTGTGAGCTTTGAATTCCCTTGCCTCCTGCCCGAGGGCTGGTGCCTCCATGCCCATCTTTTTATTTATTCATTTTCTTTCTTTCATTTAACCTGTGAATTTATAATTTTTGAAACACAGTTGGTCACTATTTCTTCATTTTCTTTTGTGTGTCTCCGTGTGTGCTCACACACATTGTGGATGTGGACTCATGTAGAGACCACAGGTGGATATTCAGTGTCTTTCTCAATTGCTTCCGACCTTGTGGGTTGTTTTGTTTTGTGTTTGTTTATTCAATTTGTGTTTGTTTTTGAGACGAGGTTTCTCTCTGTGTAGCTCTGGCGGTTCTGGAATTCACTCTGTAGACCAGGCTGTCTTCAAACTCACAGAGATCTGCCTGGCTCTGCCTCCTAAGTGCTGAGATTAAAGCCTATGCCACCACCACCTGGCCACTGACCTTGTTTTTTGAGGCAGGGTCTCTCACGGACCCTGGAGCTCACTGGTTTGACTAGACTAGCTGTCCAGCAAACCCTAGGGTTCCTCTTGTCTCTGCCTCCCCAGCACTGGGATTACAGGGATGTGACACCTTGCCCTGCCCAGATTTTTACATAGATGCAGGGGATCCAAACTTAGGTTTGTTTGTTTGTTTGTTTGTTTGTTTGTTTGTTTGTTTGAGACAGGGTTTCTTTGTGTAGCCTTGGCCATTCTGGAACTCGCTCTGTAGACCAGGCTGGCCTCAGACTCACAGATCTGCCTGCCTGTGCCTCCCAAGTGCTGGGATCAAAGGTGTGTGCCACCACTGTACAGCTTCTTTTACTGTTTTTTTTGTTTTTGTTGTTGTTGTTGTTGTTGTTTTGGTTTGGTTTGGTTTGGTTTTGGTTTTGGTTTTTCGAGACAGGGTTTCTCTGTATAGTTTTGGTGCCTGTCCTTGATCTCGCTCTGTAGACTAGGCTGGCTTCTTTTACTTCTTATAAAATACCCTTTCCTCATCTTTTTGCACCTACTAGTTGCTCTAGTAGAAGCTGTTCTCAGTTCGGCTTTAGATTCTTTTTGTCATTATGGTCTGGAAACATTTTTCCATGTACACGGTGTGAATTTGGCTACCTACTTCCTTTTCTTTGATATACATATGTGTGTGTGTGTGTGTGTGTGTGTGTGTGTGTGTGTGTGTACATACTTTCAAATATCAACCTTTTATTCAGGTTCTGTTTGTCAGGTTATTTTTCCTTTGGGATTGTTAATCTATGGAAGTTTTTGAAGTGGCTGTGCTCCTCAGCTGGGATGTTGTATTGTTCTGGGATATCCTCTGCACTAAAGTTGAAATTCCCCACTCTGCTGTCTCCCATTAGAATTGTGCAAATTCTTAATATCGTACACCAAGTCCCACCATGTATTGATTAAACAGGCATGTGCACAAGTGGGAGTCAAGTACCAGTGGGGTTTCTCGTTTCTTTTGTTCATATTTCTTGCTCTTTTGAAGTGTCCAGGTGACTCCAAGGTGTGTGGATTGGGATCTAACTCTCCAGGTATACTCTATTTCCTTCCAGGCAATGAGCACATGCCATTATGTCAATCCAATATGATTGACAAGGAGATCTAGATACTTGGGGGGGGGGGGGACGCGCCTCTAACTCTACCCACCCTCCCACCCACACTCCCAAACACCCCAAAGTTAAATCCTCACTTTCTACCTTTAATTACCCTGGACCGAATCACCATCAGTAGAAGATGCTCCTTAGTTAATCTATGCTGCCAAGAGAAATCTCCAAGCTTACACTCTAAACTAAACCAGAAGCTGCTAGGGAGGGAGGGACCCAGTGTTAGCACTTCTTACAATACGTAGATATTTCCACTGTGCAGCAAGGTTGAGTACCACTGTCCCGGTAATTTGGATAATGAAGGGTGGTGACTCAACTCTCGCACGGTCAGATTGACCCCACCTGTTTCTCTTAGTGCCCCAGAAGGAAAGAACTGATTTACTGCCTGGCATTGAGTGCTGAAGACACTGTAGTGAAGGTTCTGAGTAGGGATTGGGAGTTGTGGGGATTGGGAGGTGGCACTGTTTGTGCCAAGATAATGGAAGCCAGTGGGGAAGGAACAGGTTACAAGTGTGTCCTGTGTACTTCACCTTCTGAACACTCCATACACTACATCCTGCCCCGGCTGAAACTACCTTCATACACACACACACACACACACACACACACACACACACACACACGTTTGCACATATACCTTAACATATTGCAAGAAGGTAACTGAGTAGGGATGCCCCAGGGTTTTGTCATGTTTTCATTTTTCCTGTTTTTCTTTCTAGGAAGCTAAAAATGGAAAGTTTCCACAACTGATGTACTACAGTATCTTGGTTTAAACTACCATAAAAATTGGTACATATTAAAATCATTCTAAAATTAAGTTAAATAAGAGCTTTGCATATTATGAAAAGCAAAGGTTCTGGGTTTAGATGAAATTTCCCTCTTGGGGCATTTATGGGGCATTTGAAAGTCTTACAAGATACCGGACAGTGAGTTTTATATACAAGTGCGCTGCACACCGAGACATCAGTCATCCCTGGCTCCTGCTCCGTCCCCTGAGCTATAGTACATTGTGCTAAAATGTGAGTGGTCTTGCAATCCCTGAAAAATTTGATGCTCATCCTAAAAGTCAGTGAAAAATGCCAAAGGCTTTTAAAAAGTGGAAACACGAGGTTCAATCACATAGTACCCAATATAGGTGGGTGTTACAATTTGGTTTCTGTTGCTGTGATAAAACACCATGACTCGAAGCAACTTGGGAAAGAAGAGTTTACTTAATCGTATAGGTTACGTTCCATCCTCGAGGGAAATCAGGGCAGGAACTCCTGCAGGACAGGACCTTGGAGCAGAAATCATGGAGGAATGCTGTTCCTGTTTACTTCTTGCTCTCTGCTTCCACTTGGCTAGCCTTCTTATGCAACCTACAGCCAGCTGCCCAGGCATGGCATCACCCCACAGTGATGGAGGTGCCTTCTTCAGCAATTAGCAATCCAGAAATTTTTCCCACAGGCATGCCCATAGGCCAACCCAAGGGAGACAATTCCTCAGCTGAAGTTCCCACTTCCCAGGTGTGTCAAGTTGACAGACAAGATGAGCCATGGCACTGGGGATCAGCTCCTTAAGGGAGACATCTTAGTAAAAGCATAGCATTACCAAAGTCTATTCAAGAACATGGTAAAGAGTTGACAGGAAAGAACATGTCAGCTGGTTATTGTTATGGAATCATCTTTTTGTACACTGTGAAGATGTGTTTTGCCAAGGTACCTTCGGATTGGTTTAATAAAAGGCTAAATGGCCAATAGCTAGGCAGGTAGAGGTTAGGGGGGACTTGTGGAAAAAAGAGAGGGCAGGGAAGGAGAGTGGAGTCACCAGCCAGACACAGAGAAAGCAGGAAATGAACATGCCATGCTGAAAAAGGTACCACCATATGTAGAGCATAGATAAGAAATATGGGTTAATTGAAGTTGAAAGAGCTAGTAGGTAACAAGCCTAAGCCATTGGTCAAGCATTTATAATTAATAATGTCTCTGTGTGGTTATTTGGGAGCAGGCTGGTGGGACAGAAAACTGTACCTGTAGATTATCCTGTGCTAAATGGTAAGCCCTAAAAACACACATACAAGTGATATTATACAGACAGAGCAGGTTGTGTTTATGTATTTAGGAATATGCATGTCTATACATATACATACACGTACACATATACATATACATATATGTATGCAGCAACAAAGAAAAAAGAGGCCATAGGTTTGAAAGAGAGCCAGGAGGGGTTTATGGAATGGTTTAGCGGGAGGAAAGGCAACAGGGAAATATTATAATCTCAAAAACTAAAATAAATAATTTTAAAAAGAGTAGACGGGAAATACATAGATAATAGCCAGACAAATCCAAAGAGTGTCTTAGTTACTTTCTACTGCTGTGAAGAGACACCATGATCAAGACAACTTATACAAGAGAGCATTTGATTGGGGCCTTGTTTACCATTTCAGAGGGTGAGTCCTTGACCATCATGACAGTAAATATGGCAAGAAACATGGAGGCACACAGGCAGGCTTGGTGTTGGAGCAGCTGTGAGAGCTCACACCTGATCCGTTAGCATGAGGCTGGTAGAAAAAGCTAACTGGGAATGGGATGGGTGTTTGAAACCTCAGAGCCCACCCTCCATCCCTGACACACCTCCTCCAACAAGCCCACACCTCCTAATCCTTCCCAAACAGTTTTATCAACGGGAGACCCAGTGTTCAACTACAGGAGGCCATGCTCATTCAAGCCACCACAGAGAGGAAGTGAGAGAGCAGAGGTTGCAGAAAGATGTTTGAGGATCGGTGCAATCATCAGGGCAATACGTCATCAAAGAAGGCCATAGCAAAGGAACATGGGTCGGGTGGTAGAAATAGAACAGATGAGAAACGTTTAAATGAAATCATCCAAAGAAGCCTTTGTTGTCTCTAGTGTGTTTAATACGAACCTTAAAAGGTCTTATTAATAAAAACAAACCTAGGGCCGGGTATTGGGGTGAACATTGGAAGATCAGAGAAGTAGAACAAGCCACAGCCACCTCACCTCACCAATTCCTCAGCTGATCCTGTTTCCTCAGACTGGAAGCCTCTGAGTCCTCATCCAGAATGAATCTCAGCTGAACTGTTCTGCTCAAAGCCTAAAAGCTTAACCAGCTCTAGTTCCTGGTTTCCATGCCTTATATACCTTTCTGCTTTCTGCCATCACTTCCTGGGATTAAAGGCATGAGTCACCATGCCTGGCTTTTCCATTGTGGCTTTGAACTCAGAGATCCGGATGGGTCTCTGCCTCCCAAGAGATACAATTAAAGGCGTGTGTGCCACCATTTTCTGGCCTCTATGCCTATCTAGTGGCTGTTCTGTCCTCTGACCCCAGATAAGTTTATTAGGATGCACAATATATTGGGGCATACAATATATCACCACAAGTGTGGGGGGGGGCGGGTGTTGAGGGTAGGTCCCTATGAAATCACACACTTAGGACTCAAGACTGATATGATTTGAGCTGCATCTGACCTGAAAGCCTCTTTCCTATGGTCTAGTCTCCCTAGGGGGCCATAAGCAACACACACATGTTGATGGTCACTAACTGCTGTCTAATTGGACGTAAGGCCCATTCGACAGGAGGGAAGGGATGCAGTTCCTCAATTTTTAATTTCTACATGGATTCTGCCATGCCCTCCCAAATGTATATTTTTATATCCCCATAATATAGGGGAATTTGAGGAGATTTTTTTTAACTCATCCCTCATGTATTTGTTATAAATGGAGACTTGCCATGAACTCCATGAAATTATCAACAGCAGGGTAAATGTTGACAAAATGGATAGTTCTCCCAGGACTAGAGAAGAGGGAAGAAAATGACTAAAATATTAAAATTTAATGATTTCAAGAACTAAGGTAATAGACAAAATATAGAAAATGGAAGGTAATTTAAACAAAGGAGAACACAGCATAGAGAATAGAAAAGCATACAGGAACACAGCGTGGTTTTCCAAAACTAATGGCAGTGGGTTTTGTTTTGTTTTGTTTTTTTAATAACCTGCTTGCAATGGAGTTTGAGAAATTTTGAAATGCCCCTTTTACTCCTTTCTCCTCTCACACACTTTGTGTCTCTTGTCTCTTCATACCAGCAGCTGAGTGTATCCCCATCAAAAGTAATTGAGTGTAAACATGTAAACAAAGCAGATAAGGCTTTCTGGGGAGAGGAAGGTATTGTATTGGTTATTGGTGGATATTATTGCAAGCATACATGTAGACACACACACACAGAGAAAATTCTAATTGTCATCTGCAATCATATGACATGTTGTAAAAATGATTATTTTATAAACATAAATTGACTAAACATCATACTACTATCAGTAATATCTAAAGGCCATACTACCCAGCAAGCCCACAGTCCTGAGATTAGAAAACAAGTTTGTTGCACATTTAATAATAGTATGTGATCTCTTAACATCTATTCCCCTTTGTACCTTGGGCAAAACCACTCTGGACCTCTCAATTTCATGTTTGATTATAAAACAAACAGCAAAAACATAATTACCTAATTGTTTTCATTAAATTATTACACAAAGATATAGTTAGGATTATAATCCTCTATTAATTTACAATATTACTTTCAAATACTACTCAGATTGGGGGGGGGGCGTCTAATATTGTGCCAGCTTATACTTTTCCAGGGCACTGTCTGCTCTCGTCTGACTCTTCTGCTCCCTGCACACTGTTTATTTCCTCCTCTTGATGTAATGTGCCATCCTCTAATTATGTTTGTGCCCAGTCTGTCAGCTCTGCTCTTTTTTCTTTCTCCATTCCCTCAGACTAGTAGAAGATCTGTCTAGATCATAGAAGCTTTGCTTTCTCAGTATGAAAGGAGTCTAGTGTTTCCAAGCAATACTGCAAGCTGACACTATTGTAATAAGCCAAGGCCAAAGTGAGAAAAGGAAGAGCCAGGCAAAAAGGCCATCCTGTAGCAGGTTAGCTTATTGATACTGAGACTTCTGGCCATAACATTACTTGAAATTTCTACTCCGTGGTCTGACTTATAGTTGATGATTCTCCACTTTGATCTTGCTCAAAAATACGTTTTGTTTTGTTTAATTTTATGTGCATGAGTGTTTTGCCTGCATTTATGTCTATGTGCGACGTGCATGCATAATGCCCTCTGTTGGGTTTCAGGAACCCAGGGCAAATGGCTGAGGTGCCTATTTAACATATCAAAGCGGACGCTGGCTTCTAGTTTCTCCCTGCATTCTTCAGTCTCTACCTATGACAGGGCCCTCCTTACTGGCTGGCATACAAGGCCCCACCCTAAACTTCTCCAGCTCAGGGGCTAGGCTGCCCTTCCCCCAGCTGCCCTTCCCTATATAATCCAGCCATTTGGGTTGCCTGGTCTTTTTGGTCTAATCTCTTGGCCAGTCTCTTGGCCCAGGTTGTCCCTCTTGGTCAGCAGTTGCTCTCCCTTCTCCTTTACCCTCCCCCCTCTCCTCACATGGCCCAGGGTCATGTCCACTCTGGACTCTCCCAGATGTCCCTGTCTCCAACTGTCTCATTTTACCTACAATAAACTTTCTCCTCCAACACACCTAAGAGCAGTCACGTCCTTTCCTTTTTTACCCTCGAAGGTCAGAAGGGAGCATTGGATCCCCTAGAACTGGAGTTGTGAGCTATCAAGAAGGTACTGGAACTGAGCCCAGATCTTCTACAAGAGCAACAACGTACTCTGAACCTCTGAGCCACCCCTCCACTCCTGAGGAAAAGAAAATTAAAGTGAATGTCGTTTCTGTTAAATCATTGAGAAAGTGATAATATGTTTATTTTCCTTGTTCAGACTTTCATTTTTTGATGAACATCAAGATAATAATACTGTGGTATTAGTATTATGACGATATAATATATACTATAGTATTATTTATTGGCTTCAGCAACTGGATGTTGGTTAAATGTCCTCTATGATCCACTAAAGGGAGTGGACATGTCCTCCATTTAACAGGGCTTTAGGAATGTTACCTTTAACCAAATCTTCTTGACTCCGGGGAATGCCACATAGCCAGAGACACTGTGCCAGCTTCCTATGGCTGCAACTGTAAAGACACCCAACAGCACAGAGAGGCGAGACAACTGAGGAGGAGTGTGTCACAGTTTCAGAGGCTACAAATCAACATCCCACTTCGTGTGAGGACCGCGCTTTCTGTGTAGGCTGTACGGAAAGGATTGTCTTGGCATCTTCCTGCATTTTGGCGATAAGTGGCAATCTTTAGGAATCCTCAGCTTGTGGCAAAGTGAACCCCCACTACCTCTGCCTTCCTCTTTGTATAAATTCTTCCTGTCTGTCTACATATCTGTGTTTCTGAGTAGCCATTTTCCCTGACAAGGAACCTGGCTGTGTTAGTGTCTTCTAGAGGACCAGAACTGGTAGATTGAATATTCATTTGTAAGAAATGTAAAGTGAATGTTTCCTATCCAACACTATAAAACTTGTATTTAGGACAAGGAATTCAAATCTTTTGATCTCCTCCACCTTACAAGACTTTTATGCAAATATTTTAACATCCTCCCCCACCCAGTCAAACCTTTGTTTACACAAAGGCCCTTGCTGCATTTCAGGAATTAGATGGCCTGGAGCACTGGCCCTCTTTCCATGGAGCAGCGACCCTTCTTCCTCCTTCGTTTCCTGTGTACCAATTCCTTTCAGACCAGCCAATCCAGTCAGATTGTGAGATCTGCTTCCAGCCTATGGGGAAAACCAAGTGTATTTCCTCTATGTGTGTGTGTGTGTGTGTGTGTGTGTGTGTGTGTGTGTGTGTGTGT
>CABHPR010151126.1:9601-31893 GCA_902168415.1 Peromyscus melanophrys | reverse complement strand
TGTGTGTGTGTGTGTGTGTGTGTGTGTGTGTGTGTGTGTGTGTGTGTCTGTTCACTCTTCCCAGCATGCTTTCTTAATCAAGAATAAAGTTTGCCTTCTCCAGACGCTTAGATGTGATTGATAGTCTCTTTCTTTGTGACCCCAGACCTATGTCTAACATCTCTGTGAATTTATTACAATTGCTTATGCCATACAGCCGAAGTAGCAACAAGAGCTGTCTCACACCTGAAAGGTTGAAAACCTGGTAGTTGTCCAGCCTATGAAGCTGAGAGCCTTAGCATTCCCAGTCTTGCGTTTGAGGTCAAGGAAGGTTCCTGGAGAGCTACTGATCCACAGTTCATGTAGGAAGTCTGAAAACGCTGGTTCTGATGTCAGTGAGGGAATCAGCAGCAGCAGCAGCAGGGTAAGTTAATGCTGTGGCGAGAGCGAAGGCCAAGTGAGTCAAAGGTGAACATTCTCCCTTCTGCTGAGTCTTTTATTGTCTGAGCTGCTACCAGAGGGTGCTGTCCACATTAGGGATAGGACTTCCTACTTCATCTAAGGCAATCAAAGACAATTCCTCACTTAAGGCCTGGTGTTGAGGTGGTTCTAAGTTGTGGCAAGTTGGCCTTAGGCCCAACCATGACACCAGCACTGTATCAGGTATCACTCTAATATGAACTGTCCTGCCTTTTTTGATGAGATAAACAAACAAACAAACAAAAAACCCACAATAGGTTGTTTTTTAACTTTTTCTCCACTTGAAATCACAGTTTGAATTGCCTAACAAGATGTTACCCTGTAGATATGTTCAGCTCAAAATAGATGATTTCTTTGTATCCCATAGAACATTTTTATTAGCAGTAATTTGATTAAAGTGGTCATTAATAAGATAACTATAAAAAAGGGTTTTCTGCTTTCATTCCTAAAATATATATCAAAATATACAAATTCTAGTAATGAAACTTAGAAATGTTACTCATATAGTAATTTTGTTTTTACTTTTAACGTATTTTTAGAAACACAAAAACTTGTATGTGAATAGCACTTAAAAAGTAACATTCAACTCTACTAAATATCCAGAGGAAAGTTGAATTAGTGTCCTGATACTGATTTAGACTAGGACTCCTTTGAAACAAAATTGAGCAACTTAGTTTCCACTTGAATAGAGAGAACAGATGTAAGATTTGAATATTCAATAACCAGTAAGCAAAAAGAGGTTGGGGTGTTTTTTCTGGTTTTTTTTTTTTTTTTGGTTTGTTTTGTTTCAGCTAATTATACTAATTAAAATTAGAACTTCCACCATTAAAATTACCTGCAGCTGTATGGCTCTCACCGCTAAGGTTGGTGTACAAAGGAAACACTCCACCAGAGGGTACCCGGAATTGTTTGTGATTGACACACCCACACAATGCTGTCACTTCAGAAAGACTGCAGACAGCATAACTAATAAAGTTATTGTGTGCTCTTGAAAGAATAATACCATGTTTGAAGACAGTGTATTAACCCTGTTGTAAAGTATTGATTACGCTCCGTCGTAAAGGAAATGAAGGAACAAAGGCAACGTGTTTTTAATTCTTACTCTGTTTGCTCTTGCTCGTTCCGTTCCATTTCAATTTACACCTATCTCGGAGAACACTGAACGTGTGTCATCCAGCCTCAGAGGCAGTTTAATTTTCCTACACACTTTGGTAACAATTTGATGCTTTAAAGAACAGATGTGTAATCTAACTCAGAAAGTGATGGGTAAAAATATCCAACCTCAACTAGCTGCGAACTAAATTTGCTGTCTGCTTTTTTTTTTTTTTTTTTTTTTTAATAAAAGGCAAAGGGAGACAAGATAGGTTAGAGGGAGAGAAAGGGGAGGGAGAAAGAGAGAGAGAGAAATGAAGGAGAGGCAGAGGGAACTGTACCTTTTTGTTGCTATCTTTAAGTTTTCCATGACTGTGCCGTGACAGTGCCTAAATATTTCGAAAATTCCAAGTTTTAAGTGAGGAGGTTGCATAATATACTGATCCTCAGCAAAGATGATTGGTGCCTGGGCTGGAGAGATGACTCAGCCGTTAAGAGTCATCTCTTTGTTTGCTCTTTGCAAAGGCTGTGGGTTCAGTTCCCGGCACCCATGGCAGCTCACAACCACCTGTAACTCCGATTCCTACCCCCTGCTCTGACCTCCTTAGGCTCCCGTAAGCATGGTGCACATACGTGTGCTGAGGAACACACACAGAATAGAACAAATAAGTATTATTTTAAAAGATCACTGAGACCAATAATACACACGCAAACGTTAACAACTAGTCAATACCAGTGTGCCTTTCATATAAAAAGCAAGTTCTCCAAAAGGTACATAGTGTGAGATGAAGAGGCAACAGAAATTATTTGAAATTTTTTTAGTTGGAAACAAGAAATTAATGAAACTTTCTATTGAGTCTGCAGAGTTAAAAGTTACAATGTGGCCGGGCGGTGGTGGCACACGCCTTTAATCCCAGCACTTGAGAGACAGAGCCAGGAGGATCTCTGTGAGTTCGAGGCCAGCCTGGTCTACAGAGTGAGATCCAGGACAGGCACCAAAACTACACAGAGAAACCCTGTCTTGAAAAAAAACAAAAAAAACAAACAAACAAAAAAGTTACAATATACTAGCTGATCTTTTATCACATTATTATATCAAAATCAGGATGTGTATGAAATAAGTAATATTTATATATCGAATGTCTCTATATCCATTGCTATATAACAGGTCTACAGAGTATAGCTCACAATATTGTGAAAAACAAATTGGATTTCACATAAATAAAAAAGAATGTATAAAGTTTGAAACCTCTAGGATTTTTAAATGAATAAAATCATGACAGGATGAAGCACTCCAGTTCTGCGTTTGCAGATGACGGACATTTCATACATCATTTATTAAGCATAAACCAATATTTAAAAATCAGATAACACCCTTTTCTCTTTCATGGACATCATTTAAAATCATCCTTGTGTGGTGATCTTGTACGTGCAAACTCGCTCACCTTTGCTGAGCCATTTCTTTTAAGAACAGAGTGCCTGTAATTGAATTCCCATCATCCACTCCTTCTCTTTATTTTATTTTCTTTATTTTTTTATTTTTGCAGATGTATCTGTAAAGACATTTGGCATCTCATCAGCAGAAAACAGCAGCTGGAGAAAGGCCTTCCTACGTGCCCTGTCAAGGGAACTGCACGTTTAGGTGGGTTTTAATAGACATCAAGGATTTCCTGACATAACACAGATTACAGGCTTTCATTCGGTGTTGTGCTTTCCCTCTTTTAGTGGAACTGAAAACTTATAAAGCAGAAGAGATAAAGGTTTTGTTGAAAGTCCAATGTTCAAGAATCAACTGACAAATTCATGTATGGTAGGTATTTATATGGCTGATGACTCTAATTAAACGTAGTTTCTTTTCCCAATGCTGCAGGCATCTCCGTGAAAGCTGACGCACAATCATAACTCGATAACTTCCTACATAAGCCAAGGAGTGCTCCACTCATTTGATTTGGTGTGTGTGTGTGTGTGTGTGTGTGTGTGTGTGTGTGTTACAAGCATATGCGTATATATGATTTGCATATGGGTTAGTACAAACGCGTGGAGGGCACATGTGTGCATGCAGAGGTCCAAAGCATATAGGAGTCTTCCTCAAGGGATCTCTATTATTGAGGCAGCGTCACTCACTGAATCCAGTACTTGCAAATTCCAGCTTGTCTAGCTAGCCCGCTTGTTCTGGGGCTTCCCCGTCTCTGCCTCCTGAGAACTGGGATTCCACGCTGTCTTGCCTGCCCACCTTTTTTTTTTTTTTTTTTTTAACTTGAATTCTGATGGTCCTCACATTTGTGGAGCAATTGCTTTATCAACTGAGCCATCTCCCTAGTGCCAGTATGCATTTCACTTTCCTAGGTCTGTTACTGTTACATTTCTAATATTAGTAAATCGTTTCTTTCCTAAACTCCCTATCAGGTATATATAAACAATCAAGACACACATTCCCAGAATGTGGCCCTGCAGATTCTCTCTACTTGCCATTGACAGCTCTTTAGTGTGCCATCCTATGTGCAGCAGGCCCCGAGTCAAACCTCCATGGAAAGCCAGAGAGGGAACTATAAAAAACAGCATCCCTGGTAGACTCGGTTGAACATACGACAAATGGACATTATAAAGCTGTCACCGTTTGCTGTGTTTGATTCATGCTTAATTAAAAATCACAGCCATAAAGAAATGAGGCAGGCCTCACCTGTCAGATCCAGCATTCATTTTAAAGTAACTTTTTAAATTTTAAAATGGTATCATATTTCTCGTGGTAATTTGGGGAAACGGGTTTCATTTCAGCGGGGCGGATTGAACTCTGCTGTTTATGTCCTCTCCCTCTAGAAATGAAAGTGATGAAAAGTATTGCTAATAAAAGAATAAACCTGCAAGGACAGCGAGAATTAGAGAGAAGACAGCAGCAGGTGAGAGGTGTGAACAAAATTTTGGAAGGGGAAAAGCAGATGGAGGAGTGGTAATCTAATTGGAAGAGCAAGAACGAAATTGAAGACCTGCCAAGGAGACTTTTAAGAAGTAGCTCGCTGAGTCACCCTTCAGGAGCTTGGATGGGCTTCCAGGGCAGAAATGTGTCTGGGAATCCACTGACCCTATAGATTGGTTCGCCAACTCTAGCAGAAGACACGGAGCCAGGCAGGAATACTGAGACGTTGGTTTAAAGTAAGAAATTGCTTAAAGGAAAGCCTATGTTGAGCAGTTATAACCCCCACCTCACTAAACACCTGCTCTCCACTGTCAGTGTCCAAAATGACTCCAACAAGTCATGACTCCAACAAGACAAAACTGACAATTTACCCCAAGCAGACTAAACGGTAATGCCTGTTTTCCCAATCCCTCTTTAGCTTTTGACATTTGTAAATTTCAAAATGGTTATCTTGGGCCTTGGAAAATGGCCCAGTGGATGAAATGCTGGCTGTGCAAACCTGAAGACTTAAGTTTGGATCCCCAGGACCCAGGTAATAAAACAAAGTGTGGCAGTATGTGTCTGTATTTCCAGAGCTGCAAGGTCAAGACAGGAGGAACATGGGGTCTCACTGGCAATCAGTCTAACCAATCAATAAGCTCTGGGTTCAGTGAGATAACCTGTCCCAAAGTATAAGGTGGAAAGTAAAAGAGAAAGATACTTAACCTTGACCTTTGGTCTCCACACATGCATATAGAGATACCCACACACGTGCATGTCCATACATCCATGCCCCCAAACTAGTCATCTTATCAAGAAGCATAAAGATTGTTCACTTTTCTTTGATTAGCAATGGCATGAGAAATTATTTTCTGCTTTTATAATTTCAATACATTCTTCTTTGATGTTCTTCAGCCCGTAAGTGTATTGGCCATCATTGCAAGGGACCTCCCAAAACTTCAGTTTTTGTTTTGTTTTAATTTTTTGAGTGCTAACAAAGCAAACACAAAAAAGCAGTGTGTACTCACAATGGCTTTTACCCAAACAAATTATAGAAAGAAGAACAAAATTAGAAGGATTATATGCCCTGATTTCCAGACAGTGTAAGGGCATGGAAATCATCCAGTGTGATCATGGCATGAAGACAAAAGAACATCCCGGAAGGAAGGCCGAGTCAAGAGTGTATGGGCCAAGGCGTAAGGAAATTCCTAATGAAAGTACATTCTCACCATCAAATGGTGCTACAGCAACTGGAGGTCTACAAGCTGACCGGCTGAACCTCAGTTCACACCTCATCAAGGAAATCAAAATGAATGACAGCCCCACAACATGTCAATCTTCAACCTACAAGATTCTGGAAAAGATGTGGTAGAAATTTCTGATGACAGTAGACACAGGTTTCTTAGAATCAGAGTGAATTAGGTTGAATTAGATACCAGACTGAAAATACAAGAATTCTAGTCGAGAGTTCCGTAAATCAAAAATCCCAAAGGACATTATTAAGAAAATAAAAATACAAGCCACATGATGCCAGAAAATGTGTGGCAACACTTTTTTTTTTGAGAAAGAGTTAGATCAAGAATATCTATAGGGATTGAGGGTATAATTCAGTGAAAAGTTCACTTGTCTAACATGTACAGGGTCCTGGGTTTGCTTCCCGAAATTGCAAAAAGAACACGTGTCTGTATTTAAAATTTTATGCACAAAAATTCTTATTAAAATGTACAAAATGATAAATCAGTGATTTTTTTTTTTTGCCAGAAAACCTAACAAAGCAAACTGTAACCCTCTGGTAGGTGATTTTTCAAAGCTATATAATGAATCAACTAAAAGAGCTTCCAATAGTTGAAATAGTAATGACTTAGGCAATGATAGCAATGAATTATTGGATTACTTACAGAGATATTTATTCATGAACATACACTTTCATGAACCCATCTCTCTTATCAAACAAACGATTAAAATAAGCCACCGGGGGAAAGAAATAAACCCCGTCTGTGTAGAATTACAGATCATATATACAAATATTTACTCTCAATGAAAATGACTTTGGGGGCAGTGAGGTGGCTTCAGCAGGTCAAAGCGCTTGCTGCCAAACCTGATGACTGAGTTTGATCCCCAGGATCCATAGGGTGGAGGGAGAGAACTGACTGTTGCAAGTTGTCCTCTGTCCTGCACTCCCACACAATTCCACTTCTTCCTCCCCCCCCCACACACACATTAAACAAATAGATACACCATTGAAAAATTGCAGCATCCACCACATCAGACGCACTGAGTGAGCTCCCTTGTTACATGGGATGGTAATGTATATGCAGTCTTTGTTATACAGAGCAATGGTGGGCAGGTTGACACAAGATGACTCTGTGAGGGGTCAGCTCTGAGATCAGTCACCACTAGAAGCCATGACTCCCTGGAGACTGCTTGGATCTGCTTAATGAAGGTCCCAGGCCAGCAATTGGAGTGGCTCCAGAGTCATCAGTAAACTTCAGCACAGCTACCTGGCCAGTGTTCCTGGAGGAGATGATGCTGACATCAGCAAGGGTCTCAATCCAAGGTCTTCTTCAGATTTACGATGTCGATACCATCACTTTTCCTTTTGCAGATGTGCTGCTCCATCTGAAAGCCAAGGTTGGTGCCTCCTAAGAGAGTTCCAGCTGCAACGAATTTGCAAACATCCTCCTTCTTCATTTGCAGGACATCAAGGGCTCCAGACCTTGTCTAAGTTTCCCTTTAAGTTACAACAGGGATCAAGAACAACACCCTTGCCGGGCGGTGGTGGCACACACCTTTAATCCCAGCACTCAGGAGACAGAGGCAGGCGGTTCTCTGTGAGTTCGAGGCCAGCCTGGGCTACCAAGTGAGCTCCAGGAAAGGCGCAAAGCTACACAGAGAAACCCTGTCTCGAAAAAACCAAAAAATAAAAAAAAAAAAGAACACCACCCTAAATACAATTTCTTTAGGTGAGGCCATGCAACAAATGCTAGCTTGATCTGGTGGTTAAAGCTACAGTCACAGTGGAAAGGGAAGTTGTTAATAAAAATGCCTGCTATGGTATAACGAAAATGGAACTTTGCCATTGTGTCTTCCGCCCTGCGGCCTTTTATCTTAGTTTCTCTATAAATATAAAATTGTTCTAATAAATGGTCTACTTGTGAAAAACCAAATAACTGATCTAACAGAAGAAAACATAAAAATTAATATCCCATAAAGACTCTTAAGATCATTACTGATTAAATAATTACAAATTAAACTATGAATAGATGCCATTGCACTTTGAATTTCTCAAAGTGAAAGACTGACCTCACCAAGTGTTAGTGTAGGCATGGAGTCACTGGACTCTAGCATTTCTGACAGAATTCCAATAACTACTCTGAAAAACAAAGTATCAAGTGCTTGAAAAGTCAATGTGTGCCCATGATATGGTCCATTTATCAGACTCCTAGGCATTGGTTGGAGAAAAATGAAAACATAACCTTTATAAAAATATTTACAGTAACTTTATTCATAATACAGAAAAGTGTAATATAGTCAAGCTGACTCATGAACAAGTGTACATGTGAACTAGTGTCTTTGGGATGGAGACACGGCTCACCCCAGTTCAGTCCCCATCCTCCACGCTGCTTGGCTCACAACTGCCTAGGACTCCAGCTGCAGGGGATCTGGCCTCCTCAAGCACCTGCATGTGTATGGTATGGTACACATAAACTCATGTAGACAAACACCCACATAAATATAAATAAATCTTTTTAAAAAGTTGTCTTATCCACACAATGTAATCACCTCATCATAAAATAGAATTTGCTAATAGCATGAATGGACCTCAAAATAATTAGCTTGAATAAATGAAGCCATTTAAAAACAAAGAAGAATCCTGTTGTGCATATAATATGTATATTATATGTTCATAACTCCAAGTATTTGTCATCATTTATCAAATTTTGTACTTTAAAGTTATACAGTTTAGTGAAAGATATTTTCATCCTTCTGACTTGATTTGGAGATTTTTTTACTAAGTTAGGGTTGTTTACTTGCAAATTTCTTATTGAATTCATTATAAATGTCATTTATATACATCTTTGCCCAATTGAAATAATCATATCATTTGACTTAGTGTTTTCACAGTAAAGCATTCTCACGGTAAAGATAATGTCCATACAACTGTTTTAGTTAGAGAGGTATGTATGGACACTTAACTTTCATATGGAGTAAGACAGCACAGTATTTTATACCTTATCTTAGACAAAAGACCTGGAACTGACGCATGGTATTTTAAGAGATGGACTCCATATGCATAAAATTTTGTTCATTAAGTGTAATATTGCTTTAGGAAGAAAGGGATTGTGAGGAATTGAGGGAAGGACTAAAGAATGAGTGAAAAAAAGAGGAAGAAGGAAAAAAGAAAGAGAGAGGAAAGGAAGCAAGAAAGAAAGGAGGAGGGCAGAAAGGAAAGGAGAGAGGGAGGGTGGAGGGAAGAGGAGTTGGGGGTGAGGGAGAGGAATTCGGAAGGAGGAAGCCATATACCACACGCCAGAATTTTCACCCTCCAGTATCAATAACTTGAACTTCTGAAATCTCTTGCAGAAAATATGAAATGTTTTGTTTTACGATCAAAGAAAAGAAATGCAAATACTCAGGATATGTATGAGATATGGCCCTAAATGGGAGTTAAATGGACCAGGACAGTAAACAATTACATGACTCACAGAGCAGGGTAGCAGAGCAGTAAGTACCATCCATCAAAAACTTTGAAAACAGTTGATTACCATACAGAACCATAGGACTCGAGAAGTTAACACACAGCATCGGGCTTCTGCTGTCTGAGATGTGTTAGTAAAATGCAACCCCTACACTGAAGTAAATTCATCTCAAGTTTAGCATTCTCTTTCCTGCTATGACAGAGATTGGCTTTCCATTTGTTTTCCAATGCATACTTCTCTTGGACAGTGAAGGTTTTCTTTTCTTCTCTAACTGAAATAACCTCTATTTTGCTTTTAAAAAATGTCTTAGTTAGGGTTTCTATTGCTATGATAAAACACCATGACCCAAAGAGACTCAGGGAGGAAGGAGTTTATTTCAGCGTATAGTTCCACATCACAGTCCGTCTCTGAGGAAACGTCAGAGCAGGAACTCAAACAGGGCAGGAACCTGGGGACAGCAGCTGAAAAAGAGGCCATGGAGGTTACTAGCTTCTTCCCCATGACTTGCTCAGCCTGGTTTCTTCTACCATCCTGGACCATCTGCCCAGCGTTTTCACTGCCCCCAGAGCTGGGCCCTCCCACGCCAATCATTAATCAAGAAAAGACATTGCAGATCTTCCTACAGGTAGATCTTACAAAGGCAATTTCTAAATTGAGAGTCCCTCTTCCCAAACGACTCTAGCTCTGTCATGATGACATAAAACTAACAGAACACAGTTCACAAGAGGTTCTGAACTACCCATCTCTAATCAATTCTTAAACACAGCTGATCTTTTAAAGTAGTGTAAATTGCCTGAGTTTTAAAAATACTAAAAAGAAGAAAACATAGGTTGTTGGGAGTATTGCTGAAGGAAATCTAGGGCTATGATCTCTTTCCAGAAATCTAGGGAAGTGGAATATGTAGCAAATTGTAGAACATGTGGGTTTAGAACAGCGGTAGGACATAGACTAGAGAATGTCTGAGCACTGTGTTATCAAAGATACAGCTACAGCCATGTTAGCAGGAAGCCATGAATCATAGACACCTCCATGTTGAACCTCTAGACAGCTGCCATTGGTAAATTTTAGAAAATCTCTTGGTATTCAAGTAATATTGCATTTCAGATTACAGATGAGGCTTTATCCACCTGTAATTTCAATACTTAAAAAAAAAGCAGTGTGGCTCAATGACTCTTCTAGAGAATATTCACTGTGAAAATATACATACATACACACTTTAACACATTTCTTTGACTTTCAAAGAGTTAATAATATAAAATATGCCTGATTGAAGATCCAATTATTGTCTTTTAATTTTGTTGTTTCAGAATGGCCATATAGTTTCTAGATTACACAGCACAGCTGTGGAGTTGTGAAACCCATGTTTATGTTTTGTTTATTTTAGATTAAAAATTATAATTAAATAATAGCTGGTCAAATTAATGATTTGGCCATGCATGCTAATACAGACCTGTAATCTCAGGAATTAGGAGACGGAGCGTGGAGAACCAGTAGTTCAAGGCTACCCTCAGATACAGATAATGGTGAGTTTGAGGGCAGCCTGAGCTATAAGGACCCTCTCTACCCGACAAATAAATAGATAAATAGATAGATAGATAGATAGATAGATAGATAGATAGATAGATAGATAGATAGATAAATAGACAACAATTACCAAAAATTAATTAATTAATTAAGTGACTTGAAGGGAAACTTTGAGCAAAAGAGAGTAAAGATGTCATAGTATATATTAGTACCTCTAGCTTTGGAGAAAACAATTCATGAATTATTGATAATAGTGTGTTCTGCTTCTTCATACATAAGGTGAAATCTTTAGTTCTGGAACGCAGTACACTGAGATTAAGCCCCCACTTGTTTCTGTCCCATCAGAAATGTGTTAATAAAATAAAGGCTATTTCAAATATATTTCATTTGGGGGTATAATATTGGACATTTCTGTGTGTGATGGTTAGGACTGGAATACCTAAGTTTCCTGCTCAAATAACAATATAAACTAACTTCTGTCAATGTGACTGTGCTTTGAATTAATTTCAACATAATAACATTTTTTTTAAAAATTAAGATTATGTTGCACTTATTTGGTAAGAAATAATTCACACAAGTGTATGTATACACACACACACATACACACACACACACACACACACATACAGTCACTCACCCAACTAAACTAAGAGTTGAGAGTAACTGTCTTAATCGCTATTCTATTGCTATGAAGAGACACCATGACCACAGCAATTCTTACAAAAGAAAACATTTAATTGGAGATTGCTTACAGTTTCAGAGATTTAGTCCATTGCCATCATGGTGGGGAGCATAGTGGCTCACAGGCAGACATGTTGCTGGAGAAGTTGAGAGTTCTACATCTAGATCCACAGGCAGCAGAAAGAGAGAGTCATTGGGCCTGGATTGAGCTTTTGAAACTTCAAAGCCCATCCCCAGTGGCATACTTCCTCCAACAAGGCCACACTTACTCCAACAAAGCCTTGCCTCTTAATCCCTCTCAAGTAGTGCCACTCCCTGATGACCAAACATTCAAATATATGAGCCTTTGGGGGCTATTCTTATTCAAACCACCACAGTAACCACAAAACAACAATACCAGTATCTTTTAGGACTATTGTGTAGTAGGTTCACATACAACACTTATTCTTCATCACTACTCCCTCAGAACTTTATCGTTATGTATTACTGATGAGATCAAGAAATTTATCCAGGTAGTGGTCATGCATGAATTTTCTATCTTTATAAGTCAGCCTGTATATGACATCCTTCCTTTATTCATTGCGCCATGGATTATTCTTTGGAGGTAACCAGCTCTTGTTCTTAATGGCTAGGGACGGGTGGGATTCATAAATTTGACAATTCCAAGTTCAATGTACATAGGTACATCCTAGGCATTTGTGACGAGCCTGGCACATTTTGTCAGAGCCGCACGGAGGACAGTTCAGCCATGGCAGGAAGAGTTCAGAAGAGCTTCACCTGCCGTGGTGTCCCCACACCCACCTGACCACTGGTTCAACGCCTCCCCCACCTGTAACTGAGGGGTTTTCACACCCACTCTTTTGTTATCTCTTGATTACTCTGGGGCCCTCTGAGATAGAAGAAAATTAGAAATGCTTTAAAAAGCTGCATCTCTGAAGTGTTTCGCTCTCACAACCTACATTCCCTTCTCTTTGGCCAGAACGTTTCTGCAACTCCAAGTTGGGTCCAGATGTTTGGAGACATTTGATTAGCGGGAGCAGTCCCTGGGACTATGTGTGTGGTTTATTTTGAGATGTGTGCTGTGGCTCTGGCTGCTGCTAGAAAGCTGTGGGTTCTTCTTTCCTTTTTGCCATAGGAGTTCTTTATAATTTCAGTAAAATTCTCTCCACAGGAAATAATGTCCTTTAATGCAGATTTCCTGCAGCCATCCACAAATACTTCTCTGTGGGGTTTTATGTTTCAGCCATTTCAATGTACTCATATCACTTTAAAATTCATTTTTACTTACATTCTTATGATTTTCACCCTGAATAGTAATTTTAGCCTTACATAGATTTTTTTTGTCATGTTCTCTCTAAATCTTAAAGCCCTAGAAGTCTGAAGGATAAAGCAAAAATGTTCCTTTTCCTTGAACCTCATTTCAATGTAGAACAACATTAAGTGTGAATATTAAGTAAAAGTGAAATTCTTCCTTATTGCTAATGTGTTTAGCTTGGCTTTCAAAATAAAACAGACTACTTCTTGGTAATTTATTTACATGACACCCTGTCTGCAGGTAAAACAATATTCTTGTTTGGGTGTCACCTACAAATACATGTTTTTTTTCCAACGTCTTGACTAATCCTTTGGCTTAAGCTTTTCAATTCCAGCCCCAATTTCAATAAACTTTATTGGCATGGCAAGGAATGCAAGCATGGCCAGAATCCATAAATTATGTCTGTGACTTTAGGGCATCAAGTGTCACAGAAGTAATGGAATTTTTTTTCTTACATCTTCATTTTCCATTAAGTGAGAGAAATGGAAGAGGACACCGTAGCTCAAGACAGACAGGAAAATGGGGGGAAATAAAGACTTCTCCATCCAGCTGCTTTCTAAAAGGAGCCAAGAGCTGGAAGCAAATATTTTTGTTCAGAAAATAAAAGAAATAACAATTCAAAGTTTTATTGCAAAGTAAAATGCAAATCTCAGATGACATTGAAGCTTTGTGAAGCTTAAAATTCATACATTGCAATCCCTCTTATAAGAAAAAAATTAAATTTATACATTCAAAATCAGAACTGAAAATAGTAAAAGGCATGCTATATATATAATTTATTGTCTCACAATTTTGTACATATATATGATACATTCTGGTTACACTTATCCCTGTCCCCTATTTTATAACCCTGCCCAATGAGTCCTTCCTCCTCCCAACAAGTCTTTATCCCACTTATGAATTAAATGTTTTAAAGATGAGAAAAAGTTATAGTCTTGGCATGTCTTTAATTTTAGAACTTAGAAGACCGAAGCAGATAGATCTCTGTGAGTTTGAGATAGTGAGTTCCTGACCAACCAGGACTACACAGTGAGACCCTGTCTTACAAAAAGTATGTGTGTCTGTAAGTATATGCCAATGTCCATGCAGGTGCTGGTAAAGGACAGATGTGGGTATCAGATCCCCAGGAGCAGGAGTTACGGAGTTATATAAGAGACACCTGATGTGGATGTTGGGGATCGACTTCCAGTCCTCTGAAGAGTGCTCTCAATTACTGAACCATCTCTCCTGCCCCAAGTTATGTATTTTTCAAAGTTGACAAGTAAACATCATAAATTTCAAGAAAATTTTTAATTAATTACTCAAGTGCCTAGCACGGTTTGTACAGTTTTCCGAGCCTTTTTTGTTGGGCAATGGATCATTTGTTTATATGAAAATTTCTGTAATGTTTCCTATAGCTAGTTTACAAAAAACTTGGTTTATATTTTTAGCATACTAGGTCAAAATACATTTTAAATTAATTAGAGCTTAGAAAACTCTGAACATAATTATTGGTGACTTTCCTACATGCTGGAATCCGTAAAACACATGTCTTTTGTTGTGGTGGTTGTTGTTGTTTGTTTCTTGAGATAGGGTCTCTCTACATAGTCCTTGCTTTCCTGGAACTCACTGTGTAGACCAGGCTGGTCTTGAACTCACAGAGATCCACATGCCTCTGTCTCTGCCTCCTGAGTGCTGGTATTCAAGGCACACACCACCACACCAAGCAAAACACATGGCTTTTGTAGAACCACTACATTTGTACCCTATAGTTACACAATTTCTGTCAATTCTATCTTACATAATTTTGATCAACAAAAGAGAAAAATCGTGGTGCATTTAATTTTGTACAAAATAATTATTACTTTTCTGACAGATGATTTTTGTTTCCAAGTAGTCATCTTTTCCTTGATTTTCTTAATTGTACCAATTCAGTGTTTGGGAAATATATTTGAGACCAGCTTCTGCCTTATTTCAAACCTTTTCCCTTTGCCAGCTGCATGTGTCTGATGCCAATTACTACATGGCAAGTTCCCGTAGGGATGTGAAATCTAGTCTGTATGTCTACATCAGGACATTGGGCAAGGCCACACTGAGTACCCCGAGAAGCAGGCTCTACACTCAACAATGCCCTCCACTAACCAGGGGCTCTTCTGCCCTTATACTACAGACATTTGGGGATAGATAAATCTATACTGAGGTTGGTGACACTTCGTCAATCCCAAGATGTTTAGCAGTAACCCACTTTTTGGCTCATTGGATACCAGAAGGATTCCCAATCCCTATCCCAGTTTATGACATCTAAACATGTTTCCTAGAGGGCAAAATCTCCAGTTGAGAGCTGTTGAACTAAACATATTTGACAGTTTATCTTGTTAAATGTGTGGGCAACAAGCATACACGTAGTACACAGACATACATGCAGGCAAAGCACTGATACACATAAAATAAAATAATAAGACAATGAGTTTGAAAATGTGTAGGTACGAAAAGACCTGTTCTAGCCCCTATGTACTGTCTTCATACCAATTTTCTTGAAACCAATGTGCTAAATAGTGGTATGAGGACCATCTCTTAAAGAAAAGCCAAAGGTATACTCTTTACATGGAACAGTAAGGCAGTTAGAACCCTCAAACCTTCCAGTCCCTTTATTCCTTATCAATATTAACTGTAAATTAAGATTATTAAGAAATGGAAATTTATTAAGAAAAATATTGTACAGTGAAATTGTCTTACAAATTTATTTCTGCCTCTGAAACCCATTAGGAAGGTTAATGTGAGACCTAGGCAATAAACTTATTTTGATTACCAGATAATATGCATTCCCTTTAGTCCACAATACTGAAGCCATGGGGAAATATCTAATAAGTCAGAGGATTGAACTAGTCTCAATTTCTGATTACCTTTGAATTCTTGGCAATGGAAAGGGAAATTTCTGAATCTTTCCCTAATCAACTTCATTCTCTGAGAAGAAAGTGTCACCTAGATAAGTCTCCTTATGCTTCTCAAATACATTCTCCTCAAACAGCACTAGCTTTAGAAAAAAATGCTTATTTATTTTTATTTTATGTATATGAATGTTTTGCCTCCATATATCTATGTGTACAATGTGTGTGCAATGTCCATGGAGGCCAGAAGAGGGTGTTTTATGCCCTGGAAGTGGAATTATAGATGGTTGTGAGGATCCATGTGGGTACTAGGAACCAAATCTGGGACTCTGAAAGAGTAATAAGTGCTCTTAACCTCTGAGATGTCTCTCCAGCCCCTGACACAGTATTTCCTTTAAAAAGCCCTTTTATTGAACACATTAGATTAAGAAACTAAGCATTCAATTGAGTTGAACGTTTCTTTGCTGCCATGTGGCATGTCCCAAATGTAGTTGACAATGAAGCCATTATCATAGAACATTGTCTCCTGGATGCTAATATTTTTAGGGAAAGTTTTGCTGAATGCTGACACAGTAGTAAGAGTATTTGGGGGCTCAGATCTTTACTGTCAAAATTGTAATAAATTCCACTGATGTCTTCAAGCCTCTGAAATTGTATCTGTAGAACTGGGATACAAATAAGTTCATCTGGTGCATTAGTATATGATTACAGTTAACAGAAACAAAGTATCTTGTACATCCCCTAAATGGTTTGACTTTTGTCATCAAGTTGAGTGTATTTTGAATCACCTAGGAGACACACCTCCTAGGTGTGAGGCTGCTTGTAGAGAGGTTTATGTCATGAGCAAGATTCTAAATGTGGGCACCAGCACAGTGGACTGGGGTTCTGGCCTGAATAATAAGGAAGAAGCCAGCATCATGACCAGCAACATTAAGCTCTCTTTACTCCCCAATTGTGGATACCGTGTGACCAGCCGACCTTCAACCGTGACCCAGAAGAAACCTTCCTCCCTCTAGTCACTTTTCCTCAGGTAGTTTGTCACAGCACTGAGAAAAGAAGAGTTAATACAAGTGCCTGGCGTATGTTGTTATTGATGTTTGAGGATGTGCTTTGAAACAGCCTTAAGGAAGCACTACTCTGAAGTCCCAGGGAAGATATTTATATTGACTTTTAATTCTGTTAGTTTTTACTCAGTACTAACTGATCTCACAGAGAGAACAGCATCTGCCTAAATTCATGAAAATGCTTAATAATTGTTTGTGAAAATCTCTTAGCTGTCAAAGAAACAAACAAGGGTGCCTTTTATATTTCTACTCGAAAATAATCGTATTCAAAACAGTATTCTTCTTGATAAGGTTATATACTAAATAAGAGCCATGGTAGTATCTAAGTACTGTTTTACAATTTTCTCCTTTTTAACTTTACTGTAACGAATATGGACTATCTTTGTAATGAGTAAAACCGTTGCCTTTCAAATTCAAGTAATGAAGCATTCATTTTTTTAAATGTCAATGTCTGATAATGCTTTTGCTCCTAATAGTAGGAGGCCATGTCTATGTAGACAGTGCTAGACAAAGCACAGTTGATTTAACATATAAAATAACTGCAGGCTTTAGAGCTCATAGGAATCTTAAGGATCTTCTTCCTCAGGCTTCCCTGTGAAAAACACGAAGTTGAATCTTGAGGTGTCATAGGCAGCATTCAGTCAACAACATGTGTCAGCGTTCTGTTCTGTTGGCCAAAGAACTGATCAAAGGAGTGCTGGAGGCCGGAGAGTCGGCTCAGTGGTTAAGAGCACTTGCTGATGTGGCAGCGGACCTGGTTCAACTTCCGGCATCAGTACAGGGGATTGTCACCATTCATAACTCCAGTTCCAGGGGATCTGACGCCCTCTCCTGAACTCTGCAGGCACCAGGCACACACATGGTGTACAGTCATTACACACAGGCAAAACGCTCATAAGTATAAAATAAAAATTAATACATCTTAAACATAAAAAAGGAAGGTTTCTTACACTGTTAATTCCAGTATTCATTTTTTCCAGTTACTTCCACATTCTCTAATCGGAACCTGAGTTCTTTCTCTGTCTCTTTTTTTTTCTTCTTCTTCTTTTTATTATTAAGAAATTTTCTATTCATTTTGCATGCCAACCACAGATCTCCCTCTTCTCCCTCCTCCTGACTCCCAGGCTCCCCCACCAACCCACTCCATTTCCACTTTCTCCAAGGCAAGGCCTCCCATGGGGAGTCAGCAGAGCCTGGTGCATTCAGTTGAGGCAGATCCAAGCCCCCCACCCCCACCCCCCCACACACAACAAGGCTGTATAACATGTCCCACCATAGGCACTAGGCTCCAAAAAGCCCGATCATGCACCAGGGATGGATCCTGATCCTACTGCCAAGGGGCCCCTTAAACAGTTCAAGCTAAACAACTGTCTTACCTAGGCAGAGGGCCTGGGGGGGGGGGGGGGCGCTCCACAGCTATTGGTCTATAGTTCATGAGTTCCCACTAGTTTGGTTTGGTTGTCTCTGTAGGTTTCTCCATCATGATCTTGATGTCCCTTGCTCATAGAATCTCTCTACTCTTTCATCGACTGGACTCCTGGAGCTTGGCCTGGTGCTTGGCTGTGGATCTCTGCATCTGCTTCCATTAGTTACTGGATGAAGGCTACCCAGTTTTCTCATGGAGATCTCATCTATTTCTTCTTCGCAGGGTGATCCCTGTGCCCCTCTTAGGATCCTCCTTGTTAGCTAGCTTGTCTGGAGCTGTGGGAGGGAGCTTTTGTAGGGCAAAGGACATGGTCTATAAGACAAAATGACAGCCTACAGAATGGAAAAAGATCTTCACCAACCCCACATCTGACAGAGGGCTGATCTCCGAAATATATAAAGAATTCAAGAAACTAGACATCAAAATACCGAACAATCCAATTAAAAAAATGGGCTATAGAGCTAAACAGAGAATTCTCAACAGAAGAATCTCAAATGGCTGAAAGACATTTAAGGAATTGCTCAACATCCTTAGTCATCAGGGAAATGCAAATCAAAACGACTCTGGGATGCTGTCTTACACTTCCCTGTCTCTTAAGACCGGGCTTTCTGCTGGGGCTGTTGCTTAAGTGTGGAGCACTTGCCTGGCATGTATAAGTGCCCAGGCTCTATCCTCAGTACTCAAAACAAACTCAATGGCAAAAATTCAAATAGTTTTCAGAATGTCTCAGAGTCCTCATATGACCCTTTCTCTCTTCTGTCCTGTTCTCCCTAGTAATGGTCCACTTCTCCCTCCTGCAAGTGTCTGCTTCCTCTCCGGGATTCTTCAAGTCTTTGTCTCAGTCTTCAGCCACATTTCCCCTACATTAGGGTATTCATTCTCTATTTTTCCCTCCGTCTCTCACTCTGGCCCAATCCAACTTAGGTTTAAAGATTTATCGCAAGTTTCTGGTCTTCTCGGAAGGTTTTACCCAATGCCCCAAGCAGTGTGGAGGTTTTTCCTGTAAAATTGTCACTCATTAAAACTGCAGTTATATTCCTTGCACATGTATGCCCCACTGGTGTATGAGTCAGCCACCTCTTATTCTTTTTTCTGAACCAACTTAACATATAATAGTTCCCTGAGAAAATGGAGGTTGAATTGTGAATTACCCTACCCACCACTGCTTATGCTTAGAAAACAATGATATTATGAAATAATTTTAATGGAGAGGTAAATGACTTAGACACTTTCTCCTGTCACAGGGATATAGATTCAAAGAAATGTGGCATTTCAGAATGTTATTAAATTCATAAGACGGAGGTAATGGGCTATCTTGATACATAGACTGGTCTGTATCAGCTAGGACAGCCCAGTTCAGGCACTGCGGAGGAAGTAAAAGCAGAACACTGGGGAATTCTGAAAAGAAGCTGCAAAGTAGGATAGAGGGAGAAGTGAGAAAACATGTCAGCAACCCACTGATATTGGGAGTCCCACATCCTTTAGTAGTAGCAGCCACCTAAGACAGTTATTCTCGATTGAGAACCAGTCACTAAATGGCTCCTTCGTTATTTTAAGTTACATACAGTATCTACTGGGTTGACATCAGAATAAATTTCACCCTCCACATTTCAGTAGCAAATCCTGACAAACCGAGATCCCAAACGGTCCCCATTAGAAGTGAGAGAAACAGATGGAAGAATCGCGGAGTGAAGATATTTGTCACCTACCCTTGCTAGCAAATGACAGAAATTAATTGCTTCTGCATCTGTGTTTTCACAGCAGGGTATGCGTGTCTCACTCATGCCTGTAGATTTTGTATTTAATCCTTGTCACATGCCATTCTCCTTGTCCCCTACTCTTGGGGACATGCTCTTGGAGACAGGAAATCACTCTCACCGTATCCTCAGTGCCTCCACATAGAGCATTATATATATATATATATATATATATATATATATATATATATATATATGAGAGAAGATGAGAAGATGCAGGGATGAATTGTACCATATTGAGTAGGCCCTGAAGCATGACCCAGAGAAAATGATGTCCCTGGATGTTGAGCTGAATGGAGAAACGGGGGTGTACAATTCAGAGAAGGAAACGGGAGATCAGGATGCTCCACAAGTCACGAGACCCTACTCAGGTTCATTTGCATTTTCTCTGATTGTTAACAGGGAGTTCTGAAAAGAGTAGTGCTAAAATTTATGTCGGAGTAGTTAGGGACAGCTTCTCGGTTCATCCCACTGCTAAGTCATTAATCTGCTCCTGTGGGCTCTTTGGTAAGCTGATCAGCGACTGCGTGGCTGCTACTGGACAAAGAGCTCTGTGCTGGCTTTTCACTTTTTCACTTAACTCAGGTGTCATCTTTCTTTGAGAAATCACATCTTTGAATCAGAGCCGCATAATTGCATTTTAATAAAGAGGTAGGTTGCAATCATTTAGAGGCATTTCAAGCACCCTCCCTTGTCTCCATAAACATGTGCATCCGCTATGATTTGTAGATTCTGCACCCAGATTTCTTTTTCTCCACGATTTTGGTGAGCATTTAGAGGACTCTGTGAATCACCTTAATTTCTTTCTCTTAGAGAAAATTCAACGATAACTCTCAGAATATCGGTGAAGTAGATAAAAACTGGAAAGGGAGAATAATTCTGTGACTTAATGATGAATAACTTTCGATGGCATTTTAATTGAAGTGTTCACAATAGAGAAATCATGCCACCTGCATTTTACTGCGACAAGTGGTGAGCCAGCCAAATCTAACCGTCAGCTAATGACCCATGCTCACCGATCCATTGTGAAACTTTGATGTCTCATGATATGACTTAAAAATTCATTTAGCCCAGGTTGCCCTCAAATTTACTATTTAGGTAAGGCTGGCCTTGAAGTTCTGATCCTCCTGCCTCCACCTCCTCAGTGCTGGGATTATAGGCATGTGTTACCCCTGTCCAGTTTATGTGGGGCTGGAACGTGAACCCAGGGCTTCATAAAAGCACCTTATCACCTGAGCTACACCCCCAGCTTAACATTCTATTTTTCTTCAAAAAGATTTAAGAAGTAAGAAGATAGAAACATTTGATTTGCTCTATGAATGTACAAGAATCATGTCTCTGTCCTACTGGGATAGTTCTGCTAACTGACCAAGGAGACAGCTCTTGAAATAAGTATCTCAAAATTCCAACAAAGCAAGAGGAACTTCAGGATAAAATTGTAAATAAGATCAGTGGAAATGTCATCTGAAACAATACAGACTTATAAGTTGAACCAATTATTATAACTGCAAAATTAGACTTGAGTTTCCTAGCAGCCAAAGTAAAAAAGGAAACCCAGATGGCTACACAATTATTCACAAAATATAAATATCCACAGTTAAAAAGAAAAAGCATATAATCTATTCACCATACATTCTTTTCTTATACTGAGCCCAATTTTACTTTGAGCAAACATGATTACACCGAAGCTAGTCTTGGTTTGGGGAAGTGAAGTCCAATAAGATGCCACCTTTTCTGATAATTTTCATATATTACAATATTGTGGAGACAGTTATTCCTCCTGGACCATCTATATGCTCTGCTTCTTTTGTTATTGTCCATCTCTCTCCACTAAAATGTGAAAGCTAAGCAATAGATTTTGTCTGCTAGCTCCCTGTTGCATAAACAGTGTCCCAAATAGTAGCTGGCTCCTGTGAGGCCCACAGAGACTGTATCTACAAATTTGAGTTGCATGGGACAAGCTGGGACAAGCTGGCGGCAGAGAGGTTTTCAGTCAGACACCCTCAAGTACAGTCTGGGTCCCAGAGCCCCCTGCCCAATCACAATTTGTTTACTAAAATATTTTCCCATTAAAGGTTATTCTAAGGAAGAAGTGTAGATGCAGCTTTTGCTTCTGACAGTTAGGAGGGAGGGGAAAACCCCAAAGCTGAGATCAAAAGCGACCTAATCGGTCCTGCAATGTCTTCGTGTGCTGCCTCACTTTATCCTGGATGTCTTGGAGTTAGATGCACAGCTCCTCTGGTTCCAATAACAGCACCACCCGATGAGTTACGACAATAAGCCTTCGGTGTCTCTTAGTGTAAATAAGTGATGCCCACTGCTGTTTGCCATGCCCAAGGAAAACATCTCATCAAACACGTGAAGACTATACAAAGAATTAACGAGGTTAGAGCTATAAAACAAGCAACAGATAGAGTAAGAAAGAAAAGCTAGGCATACAGCATCAGGGTTGATCGTGTGTATGCACGTGTGCCTGTGTGTGTGTGTGTGTGTGTGTGTGTGTGTGTGTGTGTG
>CABHPR010151125.1:17922-28222 GCA_902168415.1 Peromyscus melanophrys | reverse complement strand
GGCTCAAAACAATAATCAAAACGCAATTCACTTCTAATCTCTTGACGTTACTGGGGAACAGAGCTCTGTGGGTTTGTTTAGGAATTCCTGGTTTTCTGGAAGATGTTTTGTGGTTATAGTTAAGGATTGCTCTCTTACTGTGATAAACACCACGACATATGGTTTCTTACAAGAATCCTGTGAAGTGTGGATGATACTCCTTTTACTCACAGTGGAGCTGAGACGAGGAGAAACTGAGCCGCTTGCTAAAATGAAACAGAAAATGACAGAGGACTGATTTGAGCCCCAGAAGTTTGGTTCTGATGCTCTCCGAACAGAATATGACGTCACTTTAACATAAAAGCATTAAACGCAGTCAGTGTCAAGGTGATACATCTTTTCTCCCTCCTCATCCACACATAGATTAATATTTAAGGACAGATTCATTCATTTCATTT
This sequence comes from Peromyscus melanophrys, assembly GCA_902168415.1. Classification (NCBI taxonomy): domain Eukaryota; kingdom Metazoa; phylum Chordata; class Mammalia; order Rodentia; family Cricetidae; genus Peromyscus; species Peromyscus melanophrys. The sequence continues at coordinate 27,785 of CABHPR010151125.1, read as the reverse complement.
GTTTTGAGAAAAAAGCAGGTAGCTATGCCTGGTCCTCAAATTCAGTATTTTGTCAAAATTATCAGAACAAAGTCACGTTTTGTCTAACATATTTCCAAAACATTATTCACCTTCTTGCAATGAAGTTCATAGAGAATATAACCACGCTACACACATAAATAGAAAAACTTAATATAACAATTTTACCATAAAAGTTCTTCTAGTAATGGCGGTTTTAGTATGCCCTGTGATGATGGCGTCGTTAGAAAGTTATACTTCTCATAAAAGTCACTGTGGATTAAGCCTGACCCGGATGTCCATATCAGGTATTCTGAAATTGTAATAAAATTTTGGTGAAGTTCTGGGTTTAAAAATGCGACACACACACACCAAGACACGTATTTTCACTTTTAAATATTTGCTGGCTATGTTATTCCCACTAACTCTCACTAGAGGGAGCCACCTGTCCTTTAGAAAGTGACAATGAGCCTAGGACAGACCTGGAGTCTTGTAAGTTGACCCACAATCTGTTATTCCCAATAAACTATGATTGTTGAAAGATGCATCTCAGACAGGATTAGTTTTATTTTGATGTTCCAGGAACCATCAGACTGAAGTGTCCCACTTGGTTCCGCCTGATAAGGTCCCCACCAGTCTTGGACTTGATTCAAATTCTAGCTCCATCGTTCATTGGCTAGTTGACCTGGACAAGTCACCTCACCTCTCTAGGCCACGATTTCCTAATTTAAAAAAAAAAAAAAATGGGGGCCGGCAAGATGGCTCCACAGCGAAAGGTGCAAGGTGCTTCCCACCTAGCCTAAGGGTAAGTTTAATCCCTAAGACCGACATGGAAGAAAGAAAATGATTCCTGCAAGTTGACCTCTGACCCATGCAAGTAAGCGCCCATACACACACACACACACACACACACACACACACACAATAAATCAGTGATTTTAAAGGAATGTTTATATTTAAAATGGAAATTACCATCCATATTTTCGAACCCTAATATGAAGATGACACAAGATGTATAAAATAAAAAATGATGTTGAAAGTATTTAGCATTATAAGCTTTCATTTAATAGAAAATAGTAATATTACTTTTATGACAAAGCTTACATATATTTTAATTGAATTTTTATAGACTACTTAATGATTTCCTTTAGAGCGGTAAGGACACAGAGTTCAAAGACAAAGTCATTCATGCAGATGAGAGTATCCGGTGTGTGCTTATGGAGGAAATGAAATTTGACTTGGTTCCTACTTTGGAGAAAAACTAACCAGCTGGAGAAGAGGTGGAGCCCAGGAACATAGGAAGTATATTTGCACACTAATTCAGCTACTCCATTGTTCATGCTACACTTGTCTAATAAAATAACCACTGTTCCCATGTGGCTAGTACTTTTATATCAATCAAAGAGCAATAAAAATTTGGGCTGGTCAGCCACAGTCACTTCCTTTCCTTTGAGTGGTGAGATCTGAGTAGCAGCTGCTAAACTAAAGAGCACAACATTCCATCGTGGGACAGTTTGATTGGGCGTTTTTCTAGACATAGCATCATGTAGGGGGAAGGCTTGCGGGAACTGAAATGGCATACAAAGAGACAGCAGGGACGCAACTTATAAATGCTTGATGGAGACGACACAATGGAATTCATCCTTTTGTTTTTCATTTATGTATAATTGGAAAGGAACAGTATTACTACAAGTACTGACTGTCTCTCACATAATATCAAAAGATGATCCAGCATCTCAGGTGGATAGGTGGGGTGGGGGGCACTGGGGATGGGAACAGGAGAGATCAGGTGTGGGGAGAGACAACAGGAATGGGGGGGGGCTCTCAGGGACAAGCTAGAAACTTAGTGTGTAAGATGAATTGCTAAACAGTCTTATTAATATGAAAAAAACCCGGAGCCAGATATTGGGGTGAAAGCTGAAAAATCAGAGAAGCAGAACAAGCCACAGCTAATCTTTCCTTGCCAACTCCTCAGCCGATCCTGTTTCCACGAATCCTCAGACTGAAAGCCTCTGAGTCCTTACCCCTGAGAGTCTTAGCTGAACTGCTTAAAAGCCTCTAGTTCCTGGTCCTCACACCTTATATACCTTTCTGCTTCCTGCCATCACTTCCTGAGATTAAAGGCATGAGTCCTTCCCAAGCAAAGGCATGAGATCTCAAGTCCTGGGATTAAAAGTGTGTGCCACCATGCCTGGCTCTGTTCCCAGTGTGGTCTTGAACTCATAGAGATCCAGACGGATCTCTGCCTTCCAAATGCTAGGGTTAAAGGTGTGTACTACCACTGCCTAACCTCTATGTTTAATATAGTGGCAGTTCTGTTCTCTGACCCCCAGATAAGTTTATTGGGGTGCACAATATATTGGGGGACACATTACCACATTAGTGCAATGGAAACTTATCTAGGGTGACCCTAGATAAGACTCCTAGCAATGGGGTAAGAGTCTGAGCCTACCTTCTCCTGTAACCAGGCAAGGCTTCCCCTGGAGGGGTTGGGATCCCAACCAGCCACATAACCTCTGATCTACAATTTGTCCTGCCTACAAGATGTGCTGGGGTAAAAGTGGTGCAGAAATTGGGGGAGTGGCCAACCAATGACTGGTCCAGCTTGAGACCCAAGCCACCAGAGAGAGCCCACCACTAACACTGCCTGGAGGGCCAGGACCCAGAGACTGAATAGCCCAGAGACCTAGGATAGAACCAAACATGACTAGCAGGAAAAAAAAAAAAAAAAGCCAGTGAAATGATTCCTAATGATACTCTCCTGTACTCATAGACTGGTGCCTAGCCCAATCAACAGTCATCAGAGAGGCTTTATCCAGCAACTGAAGGACACAGATGCAGAGACCCACAGCCAAACGTTAGGTGGATCTTGGGGAATCCTGCTGAAGAGAGGGAAGAAGGATTGTAGGAGTCAGAGGGGTCAAGGGCAACACAAGAAAACTCACAGAGTCAATTAACCTGGACTCATAGGGGCTCACAGAGACTGAACTGACAACCAGGGAGCCTGCATGGGACTGACCTAGGCCCTCTGCATATATATGACAGTTGTGTAGCTTGGTCTTCTTATGGGACTCCTAACTGTGGGAGCAGAGGCTGTCACTGACTCTTTTTCTGGCTTCTGGGACCCTTTTCCTCATAATGGGTTGCCTTATCAGACTTAGTATAAGGGAAGGTGCCTAGTCTTGCCGCAACTTGATATGCCAAGTTTTTATTGATATGCATGTGAGGGATGCCCTTTTCTGGAGAGAAACAGAGGAGGACTGGATGGGGGGAGCAGAGGGAAAGCAGGGGTGGGGGGTGGAGGGGAGGAACTGGGAGGAAAGGAGGGAGGGATATAAAAATAAAATAAAATACAAAAGATGATCCAGATGTTGTGTACCATCACTAAGAAACCCACAGATGTAAAATAAATTGCAAAACTGACTAAGCCATCACCCTCTGGAAAGAAGAATGATGCTAAATACAGCAGTGCTGAAGTGTCACTTGAAAAAATTGAAAATTAAATTATTTATAAAATAAAAAATAAATGGCTGTTGACAGATACCTAGTATATTTTTGTAAAGTACTAGTGTAAATAATTTTTTAAACATTTGTACATTATATAGATATTTTAAAGTCACTAAGAACCATAGAGATGTAGGTGGTGTAATATCTGGGATTTAACAGTGAAGCCACTTCATAAATATGGCTTTTATATTTGAAACATTTCTAATTCCTAAGGTTCAGAAATTTCATACAAGGGAAAATATTTCTGAGTATTTTCTATGTGTGGGGTATAGATGAGTAGCCAAAGTCCTTTAAAGATTGTCCCCATGAATTTGTGCTAGCTACCCTTCATTAAAACGCCAGACCTCACATATAATCTTACAAAAATACAAGCAACTTTCAAAAATACGGGTACAGTTGCAGAGTCAAAGAACCCTTTTAGAACAACCAGACCTTTATAATTAAAACAACAACAAAAATAAATAAAAACAAAGAGCCCTTCTGTCTTAAAGGAACGTTCATCAAGGTCACTCATTTTCCAAATAAAAGTTAATTCAATATGAAAAGCTAATATTTTGATATCTAATTTAATACCTTAGTTGTCATAACTCTTCATCTTTTAACTGAAAACTCTGCCTTGTGAAATCATTGGCTCTAGGATTACATTGTAACTTCCTTTGCTTTGCAAGCAAACATTCTATGCGTATCTGTTTCAAAAACGTGAAGGCTGCATTTGGAAAGAAACCACCATTCGATCCTTCAAATATCAGTGGAAAGGTTCATAATTACTGAACTTTTGCCAAATAATATGTACTATGCTAAATGTATCCATGACTAGAAGTAAATTCACTTTGTTGTAAAGATTAACATGCTTCTGTATGTTATGTTAACTAATTTGTAGTGAACCATAGGTATAGCCCCTTTTACCTGATGCCAGAGCTCTTCCTGCTATACCATGTTGCTTTTCTGATTTCTTGAAACACTTAGCAACATATGGAAGCCTGAGAGCGACTGCTGCTGATTTCTATTGACACATTTCCAGGACCTATATCTTGAATAATAGTACCCCAAGGATCCCTAAGCAGTGTTGTCTTCATTGATTGAATGAATGATCCTACCCTTGTCCTAGTTAGGGTTTCTATAACATCATAACTAAAGGCAAGTTGGGAAGGAAAGGGTTTATTTGGCTTATGCTTCCACATCCTTTGCAGGCCATCATTGAAGAAATCAGGACAGGAACTCAAATACAGCAGGAACCTGGAGGCAGGAGCTGCTGTAGAGGCCATGGAAGAGTGCTGCTCACTGGCTTGGTCCTCATGGCTTGCTCAGCTTGCACACCAGTACAGGACGTCCCCACCCAGAATGGGCTGGACCCTCACTCATCAATCAATAATTAAGTAAATGCCCTACAGGATTGTCTACAGCCCTATCTTATGGAGGTTTTTTTTTTTCCTCCATTGAGGCTCCCTCCTCAATGACTCTACCTTGTGTCAAGTTGACATAAACCTAGCCAGCACTCTCTGTGCGTTCGAGGCCAGCCTGGTCTACAGAGCGAGATCCAGGACAGGCACCAAAACAACACAGAGAAACCCTGTCTCACCAAAACAACAACAACAACACACTAGCCAGCACAACCCTGAAGGCTAACGTATGCAACTATGAAAACTTTAATGTCAATTATAATATGCTAATCTAAACATAGCATGTAACTTTAGGAGGTAAGTACCTTTCAGTAGAAGCAATTATTAAATGTGGAACAGATTTATAATCTAAGTCCCGGGAATTGGGGATGTAGTTCAGTAATACAGTGCTCACCTGGCATATGAGGGGTTTAGCTTCAGTCTTCAACCTCAGCCTTCAGTGACTATCTCACTGAAGGGATGGACAAAGGGAGGCAGGAAGGAAGCCATCCTTTGCTAAAACCAATTTTATAACCTTTAATACTATTTCCAGAGCCTCATACTTGAGATTCAGGTACTACACTTGCTGACAAATTAACGCAATGGTAACAAGAGAGTTTGTCATGCATGTTTGCTGTGTTATTAAGAACTGTATGAAGCTCAATTTGGAATTATCTAGCTCCTCAGAAGAGAATTAGACCCAAATCCTTCCCATTTAGGATACTGTGTACCTATGTGTAACCCTCATTATTGGAAGATTTTTCCATAACCCCTTAAACTAGGAGGGAGCAGCTCAGTCCTCTCCCGAAGGGAGTAACTTTTCCTGGCAATTCTCCTGTGGGTGTTCATTAAATTCTCTTTCCAGAATTGCACAAGCAACACAAAAAGTAGAGAGAGCAACTAAATATGCCTAGTCATTATTGCCATCTGCAACACCCAAGACTGGAGGCACATGTCATTTGTTATTTCCAGACACTATAAACTCAAACGTATTTGTTAATTTCTACTGCACATAGGGCACTGAGTATGTGATGCCATATAGAGACCCAAAAACATGGTCTGTGTTAACTGGGGATGTATGGCACTGTAAAGAAGATACAGAAACAAATCATTGAAACACCACATGGTAAATGCACCAAGAGATGAGACAAAGGACTTTGGGTAGGCAGAGAAGGAAGTTTCTATGATTGTATATGATAATAGAAGTGAGTCAGGATTCACAGAGGAGATCATTTTGAGACAAATCCTAATAGGAAAAACAAGATTATAACAGGAAAAGGAAGTCAAACAAATTCCAGGCTGACAAAACGCCTTTAACAGAAAAACCAAATCACAAGCAAGAGTCGAGCCAGTCTGAGAGGAAAAGATGGGATGATTTTGTGGGTGCAATGCTTTCAGTAAAATGGAATATGACAGATAAGAACCTTCTTCTATGCTGTTATATGTGTACATTAAACTATAGTGGGTTAAATATAATGATTTTATATGCCTTTACTAGTTCTGTGGGTGTTAGAGTATTGAGGTAGGGTGTAAAACAAAGTTACATGAATTGAGTCAGGAAATAAAATTAATCATCATATGGAAGGTTGTACAATTAAAAGCTGGGATATCAGTTGTGAAATGCTTTTAAAAATCTAGACAGCATCCAGGAAGGTATCTTTAGGGATATGATGGGCAATAACAAAAGACTTAAAAAGAATAAAACAACTGATTAAAACATCAGTATTAGTTTGAACAGTGATTTAAAACAACTAAAATTCAGTCAAATTCTTAATTTATAGCAGTAGGACTCCAAGTTATGGGGTGTGTTAGTTGCTTTAATAAATGAGTTACAGACTGCCTTGATGATAGATTTGATATTATTTCTTTTTTTCTGAAGTATATTTTAAAATATGCAAACTAATAATTATTTCACAATTAATAAAAATGCCCATTCTTTATGCAAACTTAGCATATGGAAGGTCTAGTAATTCGAGAAATCCACAGAGTCTGCTTAAAGGGTAAAGGAATTTATTAGGAAGAAAGACTCACTACAGTGTAGGAGATTTATTGTAGGGTCCTGGAAGGCCGAGGTACAGTCCCATGCTGTTCTTCCGCCTGAGTCTATCCCAGCATCCAAGCCTATGAGGGCGAGAAGAGAGTAGCGTAAGTGCATCTCAGGTCTTAAGGGTAGCCCTGACCCACGCCCCAGGGGCAGGAACTTCAAGGTCATGGGTAGGTAGGACAGTTACCTGCTGCATCTCCGGGGTGGTGCTTCAAGGTCATAGACAGAACAGATATCCGCTACATCTCCCCCTTTTGTCTAAATAAGAAAGTTCTAACCTAATACAAAACTATATACAATAGGAACAACTATCAAGTATTGTCCAGGAGAGAGGAAAGGTAATAACAAACAAAAACAGAAATACAACCAGCAAGAACAACATCAAACAAGAGACACATACTAAAATCCAGAAATGTCCAGATCATAGGTAAATGGCATGTTACAGAGATTACTCCAATAGCCGTCCTATCCTAAAGAATCTAACTTTATTATCTATAATAGCCTTAGCTAAGATATGAGAGGATTACAACTGGAACTATCAACCCCATCAAAGACCCTAGAAGGAAAATAATATTACCTGAGAAAACAGGAAGTGTAAAAAAGCAATTTCTGAAAAATTTCGAGAATAGACAGAGACAGCTGGCAGCCTGGACAGTCACCTAAAGATTCTCAGCACCGTTGGGGCATCCTTCCTCCATTCTCCTCTGAGGGATCCTAAAACCAGGGGCATTTTCAGCAACTCCTTGATGAGTGTAAATGTTGACAACCACACCATGAAAGAAGCCGCTCCTGCCCTTAACAGACCCACAGTGCAATCTGGAAATCCACCATTACATTCCAGAAAGGGTAGACAGAACAGAATAGTGTTCTTCTCGCCCCTCACAAAGACATCAATGACCTAATCCCCATAGCCTGTGAGTGTTTTACCTTCACTGGGAACTAGAGTTGCAGATGGAACTAAGGTCACTCAGCAGCTGACCTTGGAGTAGGGCTATTCTGGTGGGCCCAGTGATGTATTGCGAGGATCCTTTAAAGTAGAAGAGGCTGGCAGAAGAGGTCAGAGTGATGTAATAGGTAAAGAATTCAACCTTCCACTGCCGACTTTGAAGACGCGGAAGGCACCATTAGTCAAGGAATGCCATCAACTCTTAGGAGCTAGAAAGATCAAGGGAATAGCTTCATCTCTAGAGGCCCTGACTGAAAACACGGAAGCCCTGATGATGAATGCTTCCAGCTTAGTCCAGTGAAACCTTTTTGGACTTCTGATCTCACAACTGCATGAAGACAAATTTATGTTGTTCTAAGTTTACTGAATTTGTTTTAACTTGTTACAGCAATTGCAAATAACAAAATATGGAAAACATCTAATAAATTATTACATGTATACTATTCATACAATCCTTTCGTCTCTTGCAATTTCAGGTCTCACATAAAGCATTTGACCTTGCTGCATTTTGCCAAATGATCCAGAGAAAAATGAACAGTCCTTTCTTCCTTTCCCCATTCATTGAACCCCAAATTAAAAAAAAAATACCCTGGTCTAGATATATTCTCTTTTTTTTTTTTTGAACCTTAGGCATTGCTTACATATCTACTTAGATATTTCTTTTATTTTATCTTATTTTGAATTATTTGTTATTTGATTTATCTTTCCCAGTTTGAAAACAAATGTGAGAAAGATTCTCCTGAGGTTTAACTCTTCCCAGGATAGCATCAATATGCATGAGGCAGGCAGCACATGCGGAGCAGTAAGTATAGAGGAGAAAGTGAGGTTTAGAAAGTGAGCATGCCTACCGTCGTGCCTGGGGCAAAACTTCGTTTGCAAGAGAGACAGAGAAGTTAGTGCTTGTTAATATAGCTGTGTGCTATGTAAACTCTCCAGGAAAGAGAGGTCTGACTCTTGAGGAACAGTGAGAAGTTTCTCCCTCGGCTGGTTTTGACAATAAATTGAGCCAATTCGCTATAATTATAGCTTTAGAAACGGTGAGCACAAAGTGCCCAAAGGTATGGTAAACTAAGCATGTAAGTGAACTCTTACCCTGACAAGCTTCTAAGATTAAAAAAAAAAAAATAGGCCAGGCGGTGGTGGCAGGCAGATCTTTGTGAGTTCGAGGCCAGCCTGGTCTACAGAGCAAGATCCTGGACAGGCACCAAAATGATACAGAGAAACCGTGTCTCAAAAATTCAAAATAAATAAATAGATAAATAAATAAATAAATGTAAATAAAATAGAATTTTGACTTTGGGTTTTACAGAGTTTGAGCTCATAAGTCTTAGGACTATGATAACCAGAAAGTACTTATTCTTGTGGCCCAGAAATTTTAAGAGAATAAAGCAAGCAGGATTAGTGTTGTAGTCTTCCCTTTGGAAGTTCTCCTTGTTTGAAATCTTGACTCTAATAGGGATCAGGGTAAGAATAAGAAAGGCAAAATAAATTTATGCCGTGCTTGCCAGCCGTGGGAATGGGCAGAAAAGTGAGCAGAGTTCTAAGTATTGTTACATGCATGTGTGCTCTGGTTACATGCATGTGCGCTCTGGTTACATGCATGTGTGCTCTGGTTACATGCATGTGTGCTCTGGTTACATGCATGTGCGCTCTGGTTACATGCATGTGTGCTCTAGTTACATGCATGTGTGCTCGTGGTTTGTTGTTGTTTGTTTGTTTGTAGTTTGTTTTGTTTTGTTTTGGAGACAGGGTTTCTCTGTGTAGCCCTGATCATCCTGGAACTCCCTTGCTAGACCAGGCTGGCCTCGAATTCAGAGGTTCTCCTGCCTCTGCCCACCCACCTCTGAGTGCTGGAATTAAAGGCATGTGCCGCCACCACATGGCTTGTGTCCTAATGTTTTGAAGATATTTTTTGATGTGTAAGTGGGAATTTTAGGAGGAAGACATGAACAAACAGAAACTCTAACCTACTGCAATCCTCGGAGATGTT
>CABHPR010151125.1:3633-17522 GCA_902168415.1 Peromyscus melanophrys | reverse complement strand
CTGTGATTAAATCTGATGAGGTAGCCTAGAGGGTAACACATTTGCCTCTCAATCCTGGTGACCTTTGTGAAATCCCTGAAACCTCTGTGGAGGTGGAAGTCCACAGTTGTCCTCTGACTTTCACATGCACACCATGGCACACACATGCCTGTGTTCACACATCATGCACATGCACACACAATAACCACTAAAATAAAAAAAATCCAAAACTTTTACATGTATTTTTTTATGTGTATGGGTGTTTTGCCTGCATACATATATGTGCACCACATGCATGTCTGGTGCCTACAGAGTTCAAAAGAGGCACCAGATCCCATAGAGCTGGAGTTATAGATGATTGTGAGTCACCCTGTGGGTATTGAGAACTGAACCCAGGTCCCTTTCAAGAACAACAAATGCTTTTAACTGCTAAACCATCTCTTCAGCCCCCCAAATTAAAAAAAAATATCAAAGTGGCTAATTCTAGACTGTGAATTAAACTTGAGAAAATAAGATCAGTATACTCTAAAACATTGTCCTGTTTTCTAAAATTACTGTTGTGGCCAAGGATAATTTGCAATATTAAATGGAAATAAAGTTGTGAAATTTTAATAAACTGATGATCCACTAATAATTTACTACTATTCAAGTAATTTTTTAATTTAGGAATTATTCATAAAGTCTTCCAAAAAGATGTGCAAATGTGTGAGTTCGAGGCCAGTCTGGTCTACAAAGCGAGTTCCAGGAAAGGCACAAAACTACACAGAGAAACCCTGTCCAGAAAAACAAAACAAAACAAAAAAAAAAGATGTGCAAATGTTTAGGAAGTTACCTGCCGTAGAAGAAAGTAAAGGAGGGCAGACTTCCTAGAGAGGACAGACCTCCTGGTCTTGCACAAGAGACTGTCTTCTCTCAGTACTTAGCTCCGAGCATCAAGCTTATACTTTCAGAGGGTACCACAGCACTACAGGATCCAAAGTCACAATAAGAGGAATAAGAAAGTCGTATTGGAAGAGTGTGCTTCAAATAGTCCATTTTGCATGGCTGTTACTATTTTGGGAATATTAAATAATCTTTAGGAATGTGATACTCATTTCCTACCATATTTGGGTATTCATATAAATGCCAAAATTAAAGAAAAAAGTCTGTGTCAACTGTACAATTTACTTTAACTCTGAATATGCAATTCCATTGCCTTTATTGATAACACTCCACAAGAGTGAGGAGTTGAGAATTTTTAGAATTCGGAAGACCAAGCATAATATTTGGCGATGCCCTGATGTCCTTCATGACACATTGTCACCTTCCCCTCCTGCTGAAGATCTGCATTGCATGATCATTTTCCTGACTATTCTAGCTCAGACCGTGAAGTCAAGTGGAGGACTGGTTAGCCTTCAACCAACTCACTGATGTAAGTGTAAAGAACTATTGTTCTCCTCCCCTCCCCCAAGTCTGTGCATCTAAGTCCAAAATAAATGAATGGGAGCGAGTTTCCTTTACTGCTTTCAGCATAGAATTTCAGTCAGGAAAAACTTCTGCTCAAGAATGAATCCCGGCAGTGTTCCTGGTGCCAGCAGGCAGCAGAGAAGCCTTGGAGTATGGAAGGAAGCCAAGGTAAATTCTGCTCGAGTGGAATCGTTTATACAATAACACATGATTACAGTTTTCATACAATTTCACAGCCATTTTCCCCTCCAGTTTAATTGATAGCATTTATAGGCAACAATCTTATAGGTGAAATCATCCCGGATGTGATTTTAATTTGGATACAAGTCAGATAAGAAACATAAAGAAATGTCCCAAGGGACAGAGGATTCTGGGTAGTTGAGTGCTGGTAGATTCCTGGGGCAGTCAGACTGAAGGCTTTGGTGGGAGTCTGTATGAAGGGCTGCAGAGAAAGGGAAAGAGAATGGGCTAGGGCAGCCTCATCTCCACAAGCTTCTCTCACAAGTGAAAGATCCTGAGGACCCACCGGCAAAGTCTGGTTCCTCCCCTTGAACATGGCTAGGCCTTTCTGGAAGCCCTGAGCTCATTCCTAAGAATCCAGACTGTGCAGCCTACTGTCTGATAAGCAGGGAGAACATTCGTGTTATCTCACACGTGGTGTGTTCCTGTGATATCTCTTCTATGCGCGTGTCCTAGGAGGGCAGTTTTATCTTTAGTTCATTCTTCTCACAGTTACCCTTGAGCGTCCAGTCCCTCAGCACATCATGGCCAGAGTAATCAGATAAGCACTGTTCAGTTAAGATTAAAATCCCCTTGGTGGCTAACTGATGCTTTTGGATAAAGACTACAGTTCTCTGAGATCAACACTGCTCTTCCTTCCAATCTCTTCTGGCCACTGTTAAGCTTTCTGTTCTATATTCAGCAAATCCCCTTGCCTCTACTTTTTATGCAGTTTTTTTTTTTTTTTGCCTGAACTTCTCTCTGCTAGTACCCTTTCCCCAGTTCAGCCATCCTAGCCACCTTCTCCTCACCCTTATCTCAACTTGAAAGTCACATTCCCTAGGATACCTTTGAGCAACTATACCAGGCTAGGCCCTTCTGCTCTTATACATTTGCGGTGCACATCGCACCCTTCTCTTTAGTACTTGCTATAATGGTAGTTGTCCGATCCCTCCTTATTAAATTGCAAACTAAGTGAGGACACAGACTATTTCTGATAACGAAATAGTATCTCATGTAATCTAGTCCTGCACTTTATAAAATGATCATTGTATACTTCCTGAATGGATGAATAAAAGATGAATGAACAGAAGACTAGGTAGGCCAGCCACCCACAGACCTCCCTAACTCTCTAGGTTTCCTTGGGCAGACACCACCTGCTCAATCACAGGCCCCATGCCTGCCACAAAACTAGGTAGGCTAGCTGCCTGCAGAATCACATCCCCCACTACACATGCACATTCTCTCTCTCTCTCTCTCTCTCTCTCTCTCTCTCTCTCTCTCTCTCTCTCTCTCTCTCATTTCACTGGGGCAGATATCCCCAGCCCAATCCCAGGCCACACCTGCCAGAAGACCAGCCCTCAACACAGATGGAGACTTCCTGCTGGGTCAGAAGCCACACAGGTCACCAAAACTCCAGCCCCCAGCTTGGTTGGAAACCCCCTGCTCAACCACAGACCATACAGGTCAGAAGACTAGAGAGGAAGCAGAAACCAGGGAACAAAACACCCATTCAACAAAGACAAAGTCAGAAATCGGCGCCTAGATCTATAATCATCACACACCCTGATGCCTAGATGTAAGAACACAACCAACTATAGCCAGGGCATCCTACTACAGCAAGCCCCAAATATTCCAACACATCTGAAGCACAAGAAAAAGACCTTAAAACCAATTTTATGGAGATGATAGAGGTCCTTAAAGAAGCGAATAAATCCCTTAAAGAAATCGAGGAAAAGACAAACAAAAAATTGGAAGAAATGAGTAGATCCTTTAAAGTAAGCCAAGAATAAACACAGTTGAAGGAAATGAATAAAACTGATTCAAGGGGTTGGGGATTTAGCTCAGTGGTAGAGTACTTGCCTAGCAAGCACAAGGCCCTGGGTTCGGTCCTCAGCTCCGGAAAATTAAAAAAAAAAAAAAACTGATTCAAGACCTGAAAATGGAAATATAAGCAATAAAGAAATTCCAAACTGAAGGAATTCTGAAAATTGAAAATCTAGGTAAGCAAACAGGAACGACAGATGCAAGCTTCATCAACAGAATACAAGAAAAGGGAGAAAGAATCTCAAGTGTTGAAGTTATGATAGAATAAATAGATAAACTGGTTAAAGAAAATGTTAAATCTAAAAATTCCCTAACACAAAATATCCAGGAAATCTGAGACACTATGAAAAAACCAAACCTATGAATAACAGAATAGAAGAAGGAGAAGAATCCCAGTTCCCTGAAAATATTTTCAACAAAATCATAGAATAAAATTTTCCTAACTTAAAGGAGATACCTATAAAGATACAAGAAGCATACAGAATGCCAAATAGATTGGGCCAGAAAAGTCCCCTCGCCACACAATAATCAAAACACTAAACATATTAAAAGCTGCAAGGGAGAAAGAGAAAGTAACATATATAGGTAGACATATTTAAATTCCATTCAACTTCACATGGAGACTCTAAAGACCAGAAGGGCTACAGATGTGCTGTAGACTCTAAAAGACCACAGATGCCAGCCCAGACTGCTATACCGAGCAAAACTTCCAATCACCATAAATGGATAAAACAAAATATTGCATGATAAAGTCAAATTTAAACAATATCTGTCTATAAATCCAGCCATAAAGAAGGTACTAGAAGGAAAACTCCAATTCTAGGAGGTTAACTACACCCATGAAAACACAGGAAATAAATAATCTCACATTAGCAAAACCAAAAGAAGGGAAGTGTACTTGTGCACATGTACACACACACACACACACACACACACACACACACACTCATACACACAACCACCACCACCACCAAAATAACATGAATTAACAATCATTGATCATTGATATCTCACAGTATCAATGGACTCAATTCCCCAATAAAAAGACGTAGAGCAACAGAATGGATGCCAAAACAGAATCCATCCTCCTACTGAATACAAGAAACACACCTCAATATCAAAGACGGACATTCCCTCAGAGTAAAGGGTTGAAAATAGGTTTTCCAAGCAATTGAATTTAAGAAGCAAGCAGGTGTAACCATTCTAATATTGAACAAAATAGACTTCAAACCAAAATTAATCAAAAGATACAGGGATTTTTCGTCAAAGGAAAAATCCACCAAAATTATGTTTCAATTCTCAACATCTATGCTCCAAACACAAGAGAATCCACATTTGTAAAAGAGAAATTACTACAGCTTAGACCAACACTCACATTTTGATAATGAGGGACTTCAAAAACCCACTCTCACCAATGGACATGTCATTCAGCCAAAAACTAAACAGAGAAATACTGGAACTAACAGACATTATAAACCAAATGGATCTAACAGATATCTACAGAACATTTCACCCAAACACAAAATATATACTTTTTTCTCAGCACCTCACAGAACTTTCTCCAAAATTTACTACATATTTGATCACAAAGCAAGCCTCAACAAATACAAAAAATTTGAAATAACCCCCTGCATGCTATCAGACTACCACAGATTATAGCTGGATTTCAACAACAGAAAGTCTACAAACTCATGGAAGCTGAACAACTTCCTAACAAAATGGTGTTAGATCAAGACAGAAATAAGAAAGAAAATAAAGACTACCTAGAATTCAATGAAAGTGAGTGCACAGTATACCCAGTTTTATGGGACACAATGAAAGCAGTGCTAAGAGGAAAGTTCACAGCACTTAGTGCCCGAATAAAGAATTTGGAGAAATCTCACACTAGCAATTTAACAGCACACCTGAAAGCTCTAGAGCAAAAAGAAGTAAGCACATCCAAGAGGAGTAGACAACAGTAAATATCAAACTAAGGGCTGAAATCAATAAAATAGAAACAAATAGAGCAATAAAAAGAATCAATGAAACAAAGAGTTGGTTCTTCTGGAAACAACCTAGATGCCCCTCAACTGAAGAATGGATAAAGAAAATATGGCACATATACACAATGGAGTACTACTCGGCAGTAAAAACAATGCTATCATGAAATTTGCAGGCAGATGGATAGAACTAGAAAATATCATCTTGAGTGAGGTAACCCGGACTCAGACAAACATAGTATGTACTCACTCATAAGTGGATACTAAATGTGAGGGAGGGGATGGCTAGACTGCAACCCACAACTCCAGAGAGGCTAGCTAACAGGGAAAAACCCTAGGAGGGACACATGGATGACCCAGTGAAGGAGAAGTGGATGAGATCTACGTGAGTGGACTGGGTGTGGGGGGTTGGCAGAGGGCGAGGAGTAGGGGATGAGAACAAAGGGAAATGGGAGGGTCAAGCTGGAACAGGGACAGAGTGGGAGGGCAGGGAGGAAGATACCACGATAGATGAGGGCATCATGGGAATAGGAAGAGGCAGGGTATTGGGGAGGCTCTCAGGAATCCACAAGGATGACTCCACCTTGGTCTGCTGTCAGTGGTCCAGAGGGTGCCTGGACTGGTCTACTCTGGTGACTGGTCTAGTGAATAACCTAGCTGTCATCATAGAGCCTTTGTCCAGTGACTGATGGAGGCAGATGCAGAGATCCACGGCCAGGCACCAGACTGAGTTCCGGGAATCCAATTGATGAGAGAGAGGAGAGATACTGCAGGCAAGGGACGTCGAGATCATGATGGGAGGACATGCAGAGATGACCGACCACACTAGTGGAAGCCCATGAACTGTGGACTGGTGGCTGTGGAGCCCCCATGGGACTGGACTAGGCCCTCTGGATACAGAAGATGGTTGTTTGACTCAAACTGTTTGGGGGGCACTCAGGCAGGGGAATCGAGACCTGCCCCTGGTCTATGGGCAGGCTTCTGGAATCCGGTGCCTGTGGTGTGACACCTTGCACAGCCTTGGTGCAGTGGGAAGGGGCTTGGACCTGCCTAGGCTCAGTGTGCTGGGCTCTGCTGACTCCCCATGGGAGACCTCAACTTGGGGGATGTGGGGATGCGGGGTGGCTTGGGAAAAAGAGCTGGAGGGTGGGAGGAGGGAGGAGGGGGATCTGTGGATAGTATGTGGAGTGAGTAGAAAATTTCTTAATAAAGAAAAATTAAAAAAAAAAGAGTTGGTTCTTTGAGAAAATCAACAAGACAGACAAACCCTTATCCAAACTAACTAAAAGAGAGAGAGCTTCCAAATTAACAAAACCAGAAGTGAGAAATAGATGCAGTCATCAAAAGTCTCTTAACCAAAAAAAGCCCTGGATCCAAAGATTTTAGTGCAGAATTCCAACAGACTTTTAGATAATAGTTAATAGCCAATAGTCCTCAAATTATTCCACAAAATAGGAACAGAAGGAACATTGCTAAATTCATTTTTATGAGGCCACAGTTACTCTAATACCTAAACCACACAAAGACTCAACAAAGAACTTTTACAATTTCAGACCTATTTCTCTCATGAATATACATGGAAAAATACTCAATAAAATACTTGCAAACCAAATCCAAGACCACATCAAAAAGATCATTCACTATGAACCAGTAGGCTTCATCCTAGACATGCAGGGATGATTCAACATACAAAAATCTGTCAATGTAATCCACCATATTAACAAACTGAAAGAAAAAAATCACATGGTCATCTCATCAGATGCTGAAAAATCCTTTGACAAAATCCAACATCCCTTCAGATAAAAAGTCTTGGAGAGATCAGGGATACAACAGACATACCTAAACACAATAAAGGCAATTTACGGCAAGCTGATAGCCAACATCAACTTAAATGGAGAGATTCTCAAAGCAATTCCACTAAAATGAGGAACAGGACAAGGTTGCCCACTTTCCATATCTAGTTATATAGTACTTAAAGTTCTAGCTAGAGGAATAAGACAAATGAAGGAGATCAAGGGGATACAAATTATAAAGGAAGAAGTCAAAGTATTGCTATTTGTGGATGATATGATAAGATACATAAATGACCCCAAAAATTCTACCAGGGAACTTCTGCAGCAGATAAACACCTTTAGTGATGTGGCTGGATACAAAATTAACTTTAAAAAATCAGTGGTCCTCCTATATACAAATGATAAATGGACTGAAGAAGAAATCAGGGAAACAACACCCTTTCCAATAGCCACAAACAATATAAAATATCTTGGGGTAACTCTAACCAAGCAGGGAAAAGACTTGTATGACAAAAACTTCAAGTCTTTGAAAAAAGAAATAGAAGAAAGTATCAGAAAATGGAAAGATCTCCCACGCTCATGGGTTGGTAGGATTAACGTAGTGAAAATGGCCATCTTACCAAAGCAATCTTACAGGTTCAATGCAATCCCCATAAAAATTCCAACACAATTCTTTACAGGCCTTGAAAGGACAATACTCAATATCATGTGGAAAAACAAAAAACCCAGGATACCTAAAACAATCCTGAACAATAAAAGAACTACTGGAAGTATCACCATCCCTGATTTCAAGCTGTTCTATGGAGCAATAGTAATAAGAACCTCATTGTATTGGCATTAAAAACAGATACATTGATCAACGGAACATTAAGTGGATCTGGGGAACCCTTTAGAACAGGGACAGGAAGGATTGTAGGAGCCAGATAGGTCAAAGATACCAGGACATCACAGCCCACAGCATCAACTAAGCAAGGCTCATAGTGGCTCACAGAGACTGAAGAGGTAATCACAGAGCCTGAATGGGTCTGCACTAGTTTCTCTGCCTATATGCTGTGGTTGTTTAACTTGGAATTATTATTGGACTCCTAACAATGGAAATGGAATGTCTTTGACTCTTGCCTGCTTTGGGGACCCTTTTCTTCCTACTGGGTTGTCTTGGTCAGCCTTGGTATGAGGGTTTGTGTCTAGGTTTATTGCATCTTGTTATGCCATGTTGGGTTGATATCACTGGGAGGCCTTTTCTGAAGAGAAATGGAGGAGGAGTGGATCTGGGGAGAGGGGACAGGGGAGGGAACTGGAAGGAATGGAGAGAAGGGAGGCTGTGGCTGGGGTAAGTTGTGTGAGAGAAGAATAAATAAAAAAAAAAGAAAAAATGAATGAACAAGTGACCACATGGATGGTTAAGAGCCTAGATCACTTTATTCATTTTTTCATTCTCCATTGCTCACTCTTGGGTTCAGACCAGGACTGTAGAAGTTAAGTCCTATAAGAGATAGAGAGCACACAAAAGAGCTACTCAGGAAGAGAAGTGATAAGCCCTTAATTTAGAGGGAGTTACAATTAGGAGAAATTACAGATCAAATAGTTACAATTAGGAGAAACTATAGATCAAATAGCAAAAGCTATGGAGACCCTGAAGCAGGAACTTTAAGTCAGAATGCTGAGCAGTTGTATGGGTAAACCTCACCATCTCAAGAGTAAAATGCTGTTGACATGAGAAACAATGTGTTAGAACATGCAACAAAGACCCTCTCAGCAGTTCTATGTGAGATGTAAGAGCCATGGCAGCTTCTCTGAATTCCATCCCCATTTTTATGGATCAAATGTTTATATAAAGGTATCAGAGTAGGCTAAAAAGGATTACCATAATTTTTCACATGCATGTCTGTGGTGGTATGAAAGAAAATGGCCCCTATAGGGAGTGGCACTATTAGGAGGTGTGACCTTGTTGGAGGAAGTATGTCATTGTGGGGGGCAGGCTTTGAGGTCTTATATGCTCAAGCTACTCCCAGTGTGAAACACAGTTCACTTCCTGTTGCCTGTGGATCAAGATGTAGGACTCTCAGCTCCTTCTTCAGCACCATGTCTGCCTGTATGCTGCCATGCTTCTTGCCATGGTGATAGTAAATTGAACCTCTGAACTGTAAGCCACCTCAGTTAAATGTTTTCCATTGTAAGAGTTGCCATGGTCATAGTGTCTTTTCAAAGCAATAGAAAACCCTGAGACAATTTCCAAATTGCTTCTTCTGAAATCTTTACAGGGACATGACTTTGGAATTCAGAATGTCTTCGATTTTAGAGAGGAGAAAGGACTTTCTGGTATCCTGATCATTCCTGTTTGACAGATTTTTGAGAAAAAAGGAAGTTGAGAGCCATGCCTTCTTTCCAGCTACACAACACACACATCCCAGGGAGATGTCTGGACCTGGGCTATGACCAAGAGCCAAGTCTTGGTCTGGGACCCTAGAGCAGATGAGGGGGCCTGCATTGATGTCTGTGGCTCCTGTTGCCACTGGAGGTGATGCAGGGACCTGTGGTCTGGGCTGCCACCTTGGGCCACATTGGTGTCCGATGGCCATACTGCCACGGGGGGCCGGGGGGCGCATGCCAAACTGGGTGGTCTGCACAGCCACCTGGGGCCATGGTGACAACCTGGCCCAGGCTGCTGCCAAGGACCATGTCTGGTTCTCTGTCAATGTCCCTGTCCCATGTAGGCACCAGGGGTCATGCACGAGGAGCGGGGAGGGGTGTTGGTGTCCAAGGCGTGTGCCGCTGCTCTGCTGGGGCTAGGCCAATTTGGGCATCCAGGGCTGTCAATTGGGGCTATGGAATCATCCAAACCAGGGTTGCAACTAAGGGCGGTGTCTGGGTCTGTGACCCTGCTGCAGCTAGGATCTATGTTGATGTCTGTGGCTCCTGAGACCATCGAAGACTATGCCAGTGAGGGAGTGGATGGTGGGGAGGGGGTGTCTGGACTGCCATCTGAGGCCATGTTGGTATCCAAGGGCCATACTGCAACAGCAGCCATGCCAGTCTAGGTGGCCTGCACTGTCACTGGGGCCTTGGTGTCATCCGGGCCAGAGCCGCTGCCTAGGACCATGTCTGGGTCCATGGTCCTACTACAGCCATGATCTGTATTGGTGTCAGTGGCCCATGTTGCCACCAAAGGCCACATAGATGCCCAGGGGTCTGGGCCACAACCTGTGGCCAGGAGAGTGTCTGAAGGCCATGTTGCCACCAGGGACATCCTGATCTGAATGGCCTGTCACCCAAGGCCATGGTGTCATCTGGGCCAGGCCTTGTCTGGCCATGTCTGGGTCTGTGGCCCTACAGCAGCCAGGGTCTGAGTTGATGTCCAGGACTCCTATTGTCATCGAGGGCCAGGCAGATGACCAGGGTCTTGCCGGCCACCTTGGACCATGTAGGTGTCCGAGGACCATGTCATGCCCAGGGTCAAGCTGATCAGTGTGGCCAGTGCTGCCACCTGGAACCATGGAGACACCCATGCACAGGTCGCTGCCTAGGGCCATGTCTGCGTCTGTGTCTCTGCAGAGGCTGGGGTCTTGGGTAGTATACATGGCTCTACTTGCCACCAAGGGCTCTGCAGTTGCCTGGAGCCTGCGGATCTGGGTGGCCTGTGCTACCACTGGGACTGTGGTGGTGTCCGGACCCAAGCTGCTGTCAAGGGCCATGTCTGGGTCCATGGTCCTGCTACAGCTGGGGTCTGTGGTAATGTCCATGGCCCATGTTAGCATGGGGTCATTGGAACTATGCCACGCTGAGCTGGCCTTATCCTTCACTGGTCCTGAGAAGACTGGCCCTACCTTGTGCTGGGAACTGCAGCAAGCGAGCTGGCACTACCCTTTGGGAGAGAGCTCGCCCCTGCAGTCAAAAAAGATGACCCAACCTCTCACCATAGGCCTGCACCTCACCTGGGAAGCACACTAGAGCTGACCCTGTAGCCAGGGACACAGGTGAGCTGACCCCGAGGACATGAGAGAGCAGGAGAGCTGACCCCACTACTCCCTTATATTTCCCCCACAGCAATCAGGAGAGAAGGCCCTGCACCTTGCCTGGGCAGAACAGTAAAGCTGGCCCTGTAGATAAGAGTGAGGGGCACAGATCAGAGGACTCGGAGCAGGAGAACTGGCTAGGCTCCTCCCGTAGACTGCACAGGATGAGCTAGCCGAGGCTGTGCTGGAGAGCTCACCTGGGTGCTAGGGAACTGCCCAACCTAGCTAACACTCAGGCCCAGAACTAGAACTATGAATTGACCCACCCAACGCCCACCTCATCTATGAACTGTGGGAGCATATGAAGGGAACCACAGATCCCAAACAGCAGGATCTCCATGACACAGGGCAACAGGATATCCAAGAGGAGCCCCAGTGAGAGCCCATTATTGATGGTGTAGCAGAAACTAGAGGCCTCGAGTCAGACTAATGACTCATGACAATGAACATTTGCAAGTAAAGATGAATGGATTAAAGGGTACACTGTGTGACTGAATGGGCCACACTACAGCGACCACAGTAAGATTCTTCTTTTTTTTTCTGTTTTTGTTTTTATTTCTGTTTTTGTTTTGTTTTGTTTTTCTTTGTTTTGTTTTTAGTTGTTTTGTTTTGTTTTACTTTAAACTTGGTTTTGATTTGGGGGAGGCTGCAAAGACAGAGGGCAGATGTGAGGAGACTGGGAGATAAATGGGATCAAAACACATGGTGTGAAATCCACAAAGACTCAACAAAAGGAAAAAAAGTAGATTAATGCACAAATCCACTGATAACCAGTATATATATATATATGTGTGTGTGTGTGTGTGTGTGTGTGTGTGTGTGTGTGTGTGTGTGTACATATATATATGCATTCACAGTCACTTACATTCATATCTACATGCCCACACTACCAGACCCAACAAAACTATTGACGACAATAGATGCAGAAAGGAAAACACTCCATGACAAAACCAAGTTTACAAACCCAGATCTACAGATGGAGCTAGAAGGAAAACTTAACTGAAGAAGTTAGTCATACCCAAGACAAAGGGAGTAAATCCCAGACCAGCAAATCAAAAAAAGGAGGAAAACCAGCACCATAACAACAAAAGCACAGGGATCAACAAACGTTGTCCCTTGATAACTCTCACCATCAATGGTCTCAGTAGCACCTTGATTGGGTTCCCCATTCCCCAGAACTATAAAAAATACATTTCTACTTTTCAGCTACTGAGTTTACGGCTTTGGACGTGGCCACCTGCTTGGACTAACGCATATTGTAGAGCTAGAATGTTGAGTTGGTACTGTGCCTTCTACTGGTTTGCTAAAGGCTCTATCGCTCCCACTGCATTGTGGGGCTGCAGGCATCTGTGTGCATTGTCTCCCTCTTCCCAACACATTGACTGAGCAGTGGACTATCAATCCAGGTTTCCGAAGTGGATGAGGCAGAATCTGTAACCATCTCACCACTGATTCTAATGTGTCTTTGTTTAAGCTTATGACCAACTTAATCTAGCATTTAACACAGAGTAAATCACGGAAATATTACACACTGTCCTACCTGCGGGTTCTGTTTTCAGTGATGGATATCAGTGATTCAAGAGAGTTTCTTAGAAAAGGTGCTGAATGTAATAGTTATGGAAAAGTTATTCTGAAAAGAAATATGCATCCATCTGTACATTTTATGTGAACATGAGCTAGGAAACAATGCACACCAAAACAGTGAAGAAAATGTTTAGTGATGTGTTGTTAATTAACTAAGAGTAATATCTCTTCTACTGACCATATAGCATTTAATTTGAGTGGAAATCTTGATCTCTACTTTTTAATTTTATTCCAGCTTATCTTTTATTGAAAATACTTTTCTACCTAATATGTGCCTCTGTGCTCTGGCCCCAGTATTTAAGGGGATATTTTACTGAAGGCAAGACTTTGTAACTTTTACTGGATAGTAGAAGATCTGTATATGAAATCAGAGGAAAGGAAAATACATATTCCCGTTGAAAACTGGAGAAATATTATATGAGTTATTTGCCAGGAGCACAACTAAGAAGTCTTAGAAAATGAAGACATCACTTAATTCGAAGTCATTTGTTAGGAATTTCTCTGAACACAAATTGCTTTTGTTTGTTTTCTTTTTATTTCATTTTGTCTAGGCCCTGGGACATTCAGTTAGAATTTATGGTTATTGCAAAATCTGCCACTTTGACCATGCTGTTTTCGACTTTGTCTCCTGGGACTTAAACAGTCAGTGACACAGATGGACATGATTCAAGGAGAGAAGAACACGAGTGGTTTCTGGCTCTGATCATTTGACTGCACCATGCTGTGGGATGTTCCATTGTTCTTGACTTCCTGCAGGCAACGACCAAAGATTAGCAACAACCTATATATCTTATCAATAGAAGACTAGTAAATAGATCCCAGAACATGAACATCACAGAAAATTTGTTATGTTTATAGGTGCATCCTATAAACATAACAAAGACCGCCATGCACTGTCTCTATAATAAAATGAAAATAAGATGTTGCAGAATAATGCCAGATCTAACCATTTATGTTCCTGCCTTGGGGCCTTTGCACAACCTTCTCCTCTGCCTGCAGCTTCTCCTCTGCCTGCAGCTCCTCCTCTGCCTGCAGCTCCTCCTCTGCCT
>CABHPR010151124.1:37066-54079 GCA_902168415.1 Peromyscus melanophrys | reverse complement strand
CCTGGGACTAGATAGACCAGGGACTTAAGGAAAACAAATTCCATTGTTCTACTAAAGGAACATAGTAATAAAATGACTACAGTGACATTCTGCTACACTCATAGATCAGTGCCTTGCTCAGCTATCATCAGAGAAGCTTCCTCTTGCAGTAGATGGGAACAAATACAGAAACTCACAGCCGACAATATGCACAGAGTAAGGGACCCTGGGACACTCAGCTCTAAATGGGATGTCTCCATCTAATCCTTCCACTTGGGCCTTAGAGAACCCTATGGAAGAGGAGGCAGAAAGAATGTAACATCCAGAAGGGATGGAGGACATCAAGAAAATAAGACCCCTAAATCAACAGTACTAACTTACATATGAACCCACAAAGACTGGGGCAGCATGCACATGGCCTGCATGTGTCTGCATCAGATGGGATCTTAGAGCTGAAAGGAGAAGTGTACACATACCTCCATCTCAGAAGCTATCTCCAAGTGACAACCACTTGCAAATAAAACTTATTTTTCTCCAAGGGAGTCTCACAGGGGAAACACTCTCAAGGGTGGGCTGCATGCCCAGCAGTAGAAACCAATGGAAAATGAACTCAGCAGCATATTTTGAGGTTCCTTGTCTCATAATGTTGTGTTGGGGCTTCTTTAAAATAATTTTTAACTTTTTTATTTGTCTCTTTTTCTACCCTGCAAGTCCTTTGTATATATATTATGGTTTCTAGTTTAGTGTTTTTATGAGATTCCTGAATGTGAGAATCAGTGAGTCTCCACGTCTTTATTTATTTCTTGTGCCCTTTCTTGGACTCTCCTATGTTTGTTTGTCCAATTCTAATGTGTTTTATCTTATTTTATTTTATTTTATTATTATCCCTTAGAAGTCTGTTTTCTAGTGGGAACCAGAAAGTGGATTGATCTGGATGGGAGGGGTGAGGGAGGAACTGGGAGCCCTATAATGATATGGGAAGTCAAATGATTACTTTACCTTTATTGTCAGTAAAATCCATGCACAGATACCACAATAAGGATGGGGAATCTGAACCAGGTCGCACCCCCACCACCTGCTTTCCTCTGCTTGCTGCCCCTTAGGCCTCCCAAGAGGCCGAGCATCCCTCTGATCTGCCTTATCTTTGGGTCATGTCTACTCCCAGTGAAAACTCTGCCTCTTGGACCCAAATGATCCTTTCAATTGGTTAGATGACCAGTGACAGGATTTCCATAACAGTATACAGAGGGGAAGCCATAATCAGGATATATTATATAAAAAATATTCTATTTTCAGTGAAAAAAAATTTCTCACCTGCCAACATATACATAATTTTTAATTTTGATAATTTAGTATCTGTAGACAGTGTGTTGTGAGCATGTATATTTACTCCAGTACTCTCTTATTTGCCTCTGGCTCTTGGTGGTCACTTTATCTCCTACTTTAATTGTATGTGAGGGGGTAGGATGAAGTGTGTGCATGCCTTTAGGTCTTGTGCAGATGGTCAAAGTTACTATGTGCTCACATCTGCAACGACCATATCAAATCCAGAGGACGGTATTCCAGAGCACTCTTCCCTACCTCCTTAGGGGATGAGAAAGATGCCCCTTTCAGAGCTGAGCATTCAATCGCCACTTATTCTCTGCAGTTAGACAAGTTGTGCATCCCAGCTTTAACCATCACCCGCTGCCAAAAGAGTTCTCTCTAATCCATGCTGAGACCTACACAGGTCTATGAGTACAAACATAAATGTTTAGAAAGCAGTTTAACTAAACATGTGATTTCACAAAACAGCGGCATACTCCCTCCTAGGGCTTGTAACCTCTTGCCGTAAAGCAGGCCTCAAATCTAACCAGAAAGCAGTTGGTCCTCCCAGAATAAACACATCATTATTGCACCAATAGACATAGCTTGCCTGGCAGGTTGGTATTGTAGCCTCTATTTTTTTTTTTAAATTTCTTTATTGACTCTTCGGGAATTACACATCATGCACCCCAATTCTGTTCAGCTCCCAGTCCCCCCCGTATCCTCTTCTCATCCCTGCCACACCCCCCACATAAGGAAACAAATCAAAGTATGCAAGCAAGCGAACAAAAGCAAAAGCAAAACAAAACAAAAAAATCCCACAAAACAAAAACCACTTCAACAGAAAAATCTGCTGTGGGACAATGATCCTGTACATGGTAAAGATTTGTCACTCAAATTGGTTTAATAAGATGCTGATTGGCCAGTAGCCAGGCAAGAAGTATAGGCAGGCAACCAGACTAGAAAAATTCTGGGAAGAGGAAGGGCAGAGTTGAGGAGTTGACAGCCAGAAGCAGAGGAAGCAAGATGAGAATGTCAGACTGTGGGAAGATACCAAGCCATGTGGCTAAACATAGACAAGAATTATGGGTTAATTTAAGTGTAAGAGCTAGCTGGGTATAAGCCTGAGCAATAGACCAAACAGTTTTATAATTAATATAAGCCTCTGTGTGTTTATTTGGGACTGAATGGCTGTAGGACTGGGTGGGACAGAAACGTCCATCTACAAAAACCTCTTTGCTTCTCCTTCTTTCCTGAGTCTCCAACACCTCTTTCTTTATTCATCCTGGTGGCAATGGAGGCGTCAGTCTGCCACATAGCATACCTCTTTGTCCCATAAGTTTTACTGGTAAATGTTTATTGCATTGAGTCACTGGTCTGGTTCAAGGCCTCTGGTTTCTGGTACACCATCATCACTGGAACTCCTGTGGAATATCCTGTGACTGCCACAAGTCTTGGAGATCTTGCGGGTATCGTTCTACAGGACCAGTCCCTTCACCAGATCTAGAAGGTCCTAGATGGGGTAGATGATAGGGTAGGTCAACCCAAGGCCCAACTGTGGGGCTGGATGGTAGCTAATGTAGCCTGTATTTTTTTTCCAAGACAAGGTTTCTCTGTGTAGCTTTGCACCTTTCCTGGATCTCGCTTTGTAGACCAGGCTGGCCTCGAACTCACAAAGATCCACCTGCCTCTGCCTCCCAAGTGCTGGGATTAAAGGCGTGTGCCACCACCGCCTGGCTGTAGCCTGTATTTTTAATAGTGTATGATATGTCTGGGCTGGCCTCAAACTTAGCATGCAGTTACAGATGACCTTGAACTCTTGCTTCTCCTGCCTCTGTATCCTACGTGCTATAATTGCTGATGTGTGCTATGACCCACTGTGTCTTTTCAAATGTTAGATGGGGCACAATTGTATTTATTCTTCCATCCTTTACATGGTGTTTCAAATCTTAAGGAGGTCTTAAATTCAGTGCGTTTGCTAGGGACATGGAAAGTGGAGTCCAAAGTTGATTATAAGGAAGACATTCATCCTCAATGAACTTCAAGCTTGCTAACTCCTACCTAAGTGCTACCGAGTACTGTCTGATAATTTTAGAAAGATGCTGTCTGTGCAGAGTCAGACTAGGCAGAGGCCTGGAATTTAGGCACAGGTGGTCAGCCACAGAGGGAGGATAATTTCCTCCTGGTGCCTAGAGAAGACTCAGAATCACTGTTAAACTTCAAATGTAAAGACGTCTGGTTAGAGAGATGGCTCAGCAGTTAAGAGTGTATACTGCTCTTGCAGAAGACCCAAGTTCACTTTCAGAGCTTATGGCAGACAGCTCACAAATGTCTGTAACTCTACCTAGGGGTTACTGAAACCTCTGTCCTCCAAGGGCACCTGCACTCTTGTGCACATAAACCACACACACACACACACACACACACACACACACACACACACACACTCAAATAATGCAAGGTAAACATTAGAAAAATGAGTTAAAGATGCACCATTTCAAATCAATTGGCAGTACTAAAAAAAGGTTAAAAAAAAGAAAAGAAAAAGCAATCTTACAGAAAGAAGTACAGATTTATTACATAGGGGTGTCTTCAGTGCAGGATGTGCATGCATGACAAGATATTAACATAGTGATTATTTTGATCTGAAAGCACCTGAGAAACAGTAAGTACTATAAGAAAGAATCTGTCTCTAAATGCCCCTCGTTGAAAGGTGGGTTCTTCAAAAGGAAATCATAGCATCTATCAGGAAATATTCAGCTCATACCTGTCACAAGAAAGAAAACTAGACCAACCGATGTCTAAAGAACATCGGTTTCTCCAGGCAAGGTGTATTCCTGACTAAGTGCAAACATACCTGCCCTTGTGGAGATAAGACAAAAGGTCTGAAGGTGGTCAGGACATGATATCACCCCAAATATGATCCACTGACATTTGGGAAAACAAAAGCTAGATCATATTCTCTTCATCCTGTCTTTCCCCAAAGCAGACCATATACATTCCCCAATACAGGGGACAGTAATGTCCTTCCAGAGACAACCTTCTGTGAGGAGGGAAATGATGTCCTTACCTCCAAAGAATGGTGTGGAGAATATCTTGTGCACACAGTCTTGCTAAGTTGCCCCCAGTTCACTGTTCATAGGCCTTTGGACTGCCCAGCTATGTGTCACATTTAATGTAATAATGTGAAGGTTTCCTTGAGTCTCCCTTTTTGGAAGTGTGACTATCATATACAGCATATATTCAATACATGTGTGCTGCCATCTTGTTATCCCTTCTTCATAGAAGCTTCCTTCATAAACCTTGCAATAGGTGAGAAAAGGTCAGACTTCTTCCTAGCCACAATTTTCAGATTTCATCAGATTCTGGGCACTTGTTCTCGCTTCTCTCTCTCTCTCTCTCTCTCTCTCTCTCTCTCTCTCTCTCTCTCTAGTCCCGAGGACAACCTTGGATGTCATTTGCCAGAACAGGAAGGCCATCCACTTTATTTTTGAGACAAGATCTTTAGTGGCCTGGAGTTCACCCATTAGGCCAGGTTGGCTGGCCCATGAGCTTCAGATCTCTGCCTATCTCTGTCTCCCAGAAATGGGTTTACAAGTACACACCACCAAGCTTCTTACACAGGTGCTGGACACTAAACTTGGGTCCTCATTCTCAGGAGTTGGGAAAATTCCTTACGTACTTTTGCATCTCTCCAGTCCTCACTTTATTTCTATGATATCCCATGCATGCAAAGCATAAAAAAACAGTATGCTCCATGCCCTGTTACTCCGCCTGTGGGTTGTCTATTTCATAGACAGAGCTGTCTGACTGGAAGAGAAGGGAAGTCTTTCTTCTTGTGAAGTTAGAATAAGAAGATGTAAGGAGGAGAATAAACTAACCCCAAAATTCTGGATACAAGAGCTTTAACTGGCATGGTGGGAAGGTCAGCACGACTTTTCAGAAAAGAGCAAGCCAAAAACAGGCATTCATAAAAGAGCAGTGATTTTTAAAGGTAGTGTGCAACTCTTAGAAGTTATTTTCATGCATTCTTCCCTACTGGTTCCAAGTTTAAGGATTCATCCAAAGAGAATGTGTTCCAATGTCCTTTAGAGAGAGTTCAGCTTTTGACTTCACTCTACTCACTAATCCCACTGCGTAAGCAGGCCCCTCTGCGCTGTGATGGATTCCAGCGTTCTTCAGTTTAGGATGCTCTCGTGTTAAGCAGGCCTTTCAACTTTGCTACGTTTCCAGCTAATGCATGCTGGAACCTTTGCTGCTCTCTAGAATTCCCCATGATTCTGTCTAGGCTCAGCCTCTTCCATTTCCCTGTGACCCAAACTCTACACCTAGTTTAGACATATCTCATCTCTATCCACAGATTTTTTTCCTGAGTAGTAGAAATAATTTAACAGTTTTTTTCCTCTGGAACACATCTCTTAGTGTTCTGACACCCTTGGCCCATCAAAGTTAGTTCCTGTTGTTCCGAATTCTGTTTTTGTTAATTTGTTACAAGAAAACAAAAGATTCATTAGTGTTTTCTCATTGTTGTCTCTAGATTTTATATAACCACACACAAAAAATAAAATCAAGCCAGGTGGTACATGCCTTTAATCCCATAACTTAGGAAGGAGAGGCAGGCAGATTTCTGTGAGTTTGAGGACTGCCTGGTCTATGGAGTGAGTTCCAGGACAGCCATGGCAATACAGCAAAACCCTGTCTCAAAACAACCCCTCAGAAAATAACATACGTGTATGTTAAATGAAAGTAGAAGTGGAATTCTCTACAGAAGACAGGGAAGGATGGAGAGACGGCTCAGCAGTTAGGAGCACTGGCTGTTCTTCCAGAGTACCAGGGTTCAATTCCCAGCTACCTGTCTGTAATTCCAGTTCCAGGGGACCTGACACCCTCATTCAGACACACATGCAGGTGAGACACCAATATACATAAAATAAAAATAAATCTTATAAATAAATAAATAAATAAATAAATAAATAAATAAATAAATAAATAAATAAATAAATGGGTTTATAAAATGAGGAAGAAAAGGGAAAATAGAGGACAGGATAGGAAGGACAAGAATCTGCTAAACTAAATATATATCTCAGAGCATGTCATAAATAAGTAAATAAATAAATAATAGAATAATTTAAGTCACTCTGTGACTATTTTTAATCCCATTTTGGAACAAGACTATCTCAAAGCAGATGAATCTTGACATCGCTTTGAGCGTTGGTGACACTGCTCAGTAGGTAGAAGAGCCTGTCACCATGCCTGATCTACATACATAGCGGAAGCAGAGAATGGACTTCCTCAGGTTGCCTCTGACCTCAATGTGCAACACTGTGGCACGCACATCTGCACACATCCACACACACAAAGTAAAGAAGTGTAATTTAAAAAAAGAAATCATCTCAAAAGGTAGTAATAGCAAAGGATATTTTAGAGGTAAGTCACTCTGCAGCCATGGCATCTGGGACCTGCAGTGCACTCTGGTCTAGTTTATCAATTTTACACACAGAGACAAGGCCGTGTGTGCTACCGGAATACAGTTTTCCATCTGCTTTGGTGCAGGGTTTTCTCTGTTATTTAATCAGAGCTAGAGATTTATTGTCACATTTCATCTGTGGGTTGTGAAAAGACTCCAAAATGTTCCCCACTGGCCCTATCCCATGTCCCATAATACCTTCCCCTTGAGTATAAGTGGGTCCTGTATCTGGTCACAAATTAAACATGATCAGGCTTGGAGGACAATGGGGTTGTACATACCTCCTTCATAGTCAATAACTTATAAAACACATGATGGGAACAGCAGGAGCTTAATTACTGTTCAGAAGAATGAGACCTGAGTCTCTCTGCCCATAGAAGGAGACCTGACACCCTGACCTGACTGGACAGTCATTACTGGCTCCAGGTTCCCTAAATCCTAATACTTCTCCATATAACAGGAGGCTTTTGTTAAAGAACAAAGATGCACCATTGCTCCCTCCTCTAAGAGTCAGTCCAAGCTGGCCAGTCAACAACCTGGGAAGGACAAAGTCCTTCAGGAATAGCTGCGTATTCTAGAAATTTCAGAGGATAGGATAGTGCTCACCTAGAACAGGATATGTAGAGAGGTCCTCTGCCCTTATCTATCCCTCTCTATAGTAAGCTCTCCATCCTCTGTACTCACTCCTGTGAATTCTTTCAGTGGAGATCACACATCTGTGCTGAGATGCAGATGATGCTGACCTGTTCCTAACACTGAAATGTGACAAAGTAATAATTGTGAAAAGGTAACTGTAACTTTGCCATTTCACGATGTAAGATTCCAACTTCTGAAAAACTGCAGTTCACAATCACTTTGAATACACTTTTTAAAG
Organism: Peromyscus melanophrys; assembly: GCA_902168415.1. Taxonomy (NCBI): domain Eukaryota; kingdom Metazoa; phylum Chordata; class Mammalia; order Rodentia; family Cricetidae; genus Peromyscus; species Peromyscus melanophrys. Next base: position 46,454 of record CABHPR010151124.1, on the reverse strand, counting down.
AACTAGGAAAGCTCAAAGATTTCCAACACAAAATGCCAAAAACAAAAGGAAAGCTAAGTGCTCTCCTGAGGTCACAACACCTTGGATGTATACATCAAATTATCATTTTGTGTCTCCAAATCTGTGCAGTTATAACACGGTTATAAAACATTTATATATGAAGGATCCTGGCTTATACTTAATTAAAATAAAATATTAAAACACAAAATGGACTTATCAGTCACCTGTAGTTTTAAGCAAGAAGTCCATAGGTTCCATAACAGGTCAAATCTACTGAATATTTACATGATTATTATTCTGTTTTGCTCATAATTTTAAAATGACTTAAATGAAAGCAGACTTGAGGCCATGTTGGTCTTAAAGAGTCAAGCTGCCTCCAGAACCATAAAGACCTAGGTGGCCCATACTGCCACATGGGGTCACAGTATCATTGGGCCCAAACTGCAGCCACAGATCATGTCTAGGTCCGTGGTCCTACCACAGCCAGGGTCTGTGTTGATATCTGTGGCTCCTGTAACCACTGAAGGCTGAGCAGATACCCAGGGTCTGGGCTGTTACCTGAGGTCATATTGGCTTTTGGGGGCCATGCCAATCCTGGCAATCTTGGTAATCTGCAATGCCAACTAGGGCCACAATGACATCTGGGAGCAGGGTGTTGCCAAGGATCATGTCCTGGTCTGTGGTCCTACCACAGCCTGAGTCTGTGTTGGTGTCTGTGACCTATGTTGCCACCAAAGTCCACACTGATGCCCTGGATCTAGACCTCCACCCATGGCCTTCTTGGTGCCCAGGGGCTATGCTTCTGCGAGGCCCATATAGACCTCCGTTACATGGACTGAAATCCAGAGCGGGGGCCATGTCTGGGTCCATGGTCTTGCCACAGAAAAGACTTGCACTGATGTTCAGGGCTCCTGTCACCATTGAAGGCAGTGGCCCTCAGGATCTTGGCCCATACCTGGGGTCATGTGGGGGTTCGAGGGCCACAGTGTCATTGGGTCCATGTCGATCTAAGTGAGCTGCACTGCCAGCTGGGACCATGGTGATATCTGAGTCAGGCTGCTGCCAAGGATTGTGTCTGGGTCCATGGTCCAATCACAGCTAGATTCTGTAATGATATCCATGGACTTTAGTGCCACCAAGGGCCACATGGGCATCAGGGACCTTGGCCATCATCAAGGGCCAGGTTAGTTTGCAAAGGTTGAGTCTCTGCAGGAGCTCTGCAGATCTGAGTAGCCTTGGCTGCCACTCAGGGCCATGGTGTTTTCTGGGCCTCGATGGCTGGCAAGGGCCATGTCTGGGTCAGTGGCCATACTGCAGCCACAGTCTGTGTTGATATCCATGGCTTCTGTTACCACTGAAAGCAGTGGGGATAGGGACACACAGAGCTGGCTCTGCCCCTCAATGGCTGCAACACTAGGGAAAACAGGCTGGTATCCACCAACTGCACCACTCTGGAGAGCGGGTCCTGTACCTCCCGGGGGCAGCACAGTAGAGCTGTCCCTCCTGGCAGAGGTGCAAGTGAGATGGCCCTTTATATGCAAGAGTAGGAGATCCAGCCCCAAGGTCTGTCACATGGTGGCATGGATGAGGGAGAGACACCCCCCTTGCTTCTTACCCCTTATCCCTTGCCACTTGCCACCTACTACAGGCAGAAAAAGCTGGTCCCAGGGTCATGAGAGTGGGAGAGCAGACCCTGCCCCTCACCAGCTGCAGCACTTGGGGAGTAGGCCCTGCACCTAGCCTGGGCAGCACAATAGAGGTGACCCTGTTGATGGAGGAGGGGCAGGTGATCCGGAGCCACAAATGCACATGGGAAATCTGGCCCCACCCTTTATCTACCATACAGTGAAGTGGGCAAGAGAGAGATTACCTCTCCCCTTTCCTATCCCTCACCACCTGTGGCAGATGGGAAAGTGGTCCTGAGGTCATGAGAGTACGAGAATTGGCACTGTCCCCCAGCAGCAGCAGCAGTAAGGAGAGCAGGCCCTGCACCTCACCTGAGCAGCACAGTAGTGTTGACCCTGTTGGGCAGGGCACAGGTGAGCAAGGCCTGTGGGTGTGAGAGCAGTAGAGCTACTCCTCCACCCCCTCCAGGGTATGCCATGGGATGGTAAGGGTAAGAGAAATATGCCCCCTGCCACCTGGGATAGGCAGGAGAGCCAACCTTGGGGACATGAGAACAGAAGAGCTGGCCCTGCCCATAGCCAAGTGCGACAATCCAGAGAGCTGACCCTGCACCTTGCCTGGGCAAAACAGTAGAGCTGGCCCTGGTGGTGTGAGTGTGGGCAAACTGGACCCAAGGGTGTGAGAGCAGAAGAACTGGCCCTGCTCCTTGTTGTCTGCTACACTGGGTGAACTAGCTGGGGTACTGCTGGAGAGCTCACCTGGGTGATGCCAATGAGGGAAAGCTGGCAGACTGGCCAACCCAGCTACCACCCAGGCCCAGAACCAGGACTATGAGCTGGCCCACCCCAACACCCATCTCATCTATGAACTGCTGGGACATGTGAAGGGCCTGGACCTACAGATCCAAATATATGTGATCTCCATGACACAAGGCAACAATGGGATATCCAAGAGGAGTCCCAGTGAGGGCCCAGTATCAGTACTGTAGCAGAAGCCAGAAGCTTTGAACCAGACCAATGATTCAATGCAATGAACACTCACAAGTAAAGATGTATGGACTATAGGGAACACTATGTGACTCAATGGGTCACACTACAGCTTCCATGCCAAGATTTTTTTATTTGTTTTCTCATTTTTTGTTGTTGTTATTGTTTTGTTTTGTTGGTATTTTGGCTTTATTTTTTAAATTTTGTTTTAAAAAATTTAACCAGGGAAGGTTGCAAAAGCAAAGGGCAATAGCAAAGGGGGATAAGTGGGATCAGGGTGTGCATGATATGTTATCTCAAAGAATCACTAAAAAGTTCAAAGTAAAAAGAAGGAAATGAAAGCAGGTATATCAAATTCAAAACTATTACTAGAATGACACCTGGCTCATATTTATCAAATAGAACATTTTAAATATATAAATATACTTTGGTATTGCTATAAAAAATCAAAATGGGGCAGTTTTAAGCTTGCGATTTGGTGGAATATTGCTATTTTTAGGTTTTTACAGATAGGAATATTGTTTAATTTGTATATACTTATTTGCATGTGTGGGGGAAGAGAAATGGAGAGACAGAGAGAGAGAGACAGAGACAGAGACAGAGACAGAGACAGAGAAGGGGGAGGGAGGGAGAGAGGGAGAGAGAAAGAGCATTGCACAAATGCCACAGCATATTGGAGGTCACAGGACAACTCACAGTACTTTCTCTCCTACTTCCAAGTGACTTCTGAGGATGGAACTCAGGTCACCAGTGTGGTATCAAGTGCTCTTCCTCACTGAGCCATCTCTGCAGTCCCTATAGATGGGAATTTTGAGGCTATTTTTATGAGCCCAAAGAAAAAGGGAAGATAATCTCTTGCTTAAACGTGTCCTTTGTGTGGTTTAAAGCACTACCATCCACTGAAGGCTGCACTCACATTTGAGCTCCATCTGTTTTGTTTCCCCCAGTGGACTGTGACACAAATCTTAGTGGCTTTTTTGCACTTAAAAGTTTTCTTGATTTTAAAGTTGACTAAAGACCACTGGCCTGTTACTTAACCTTAGGCTGTGATCAGGCATCTGAAGCTTCTGAGTAGAGCTAGCATTGATATGGCCATGCCCTAGAGACCAGGCAATCTGAGCCTTGTGAAGGGGTTGACTTGGCCCTTTCTCCCTACTGCTGCTGGCTGTTCTAGTTCAGTACTGGAATAGGATAATACTTTGCAAATTTCTCATTTCTGACTCTAAAGTTGACTGAGAATGTGGTGGTTTGAATAGGAATGGCCCCCAGAGACTCATGTGTTCCAGTGCTTGGCCCATAGGAAGTGGCACTATTAGGAGGTGTGGCCTTATTGGAGTCAGTGTGGCCTTGTATGAGACAGGCTTTGAGGTCTCATATATGCTCAAGTTAGTCCTAGTAAACAGCCTCCTTCTGCTGCCTGTGTATCAAGATGTGGAACTCTCAGCTCCTTTTCCAGCACCATGTCTGCCTGTATGCTGCCGTGTCCCACCATGATGATTATGGACTAAACCTCTGAAACTGTAAGCCACCCCCAATTAAATATTTTTCGTTGTAAGAGCTACTGTGGTCATGGTTTCTCTTCATAGCAATAGAAACCCAAAGTAAGACATGAGAATAAGAAATACTTAGGTGTTGGGGGAGAGGGTTTAAAACTGAAGATGACTGTGGATGAAAATCAGTCTTCTACACTTCAAAAATGAGCATGCTGAGGAAGGCCATTATCATAATGAATGCCATTTAGTCCATCTTAATAAAATCATGGCCAGACAGGTCAAGTGGGCTGCTCAAGTTGCAAAGCCAGTTTGATATAAGGCCAGTTGATTGCAGCTCAAATCAGGCTCTGAAGTTTCTTTCTCTTCTGACACCATTCTGTCTGTCTCAGGAAGTCATCAGATGCAGACACACAGCCTTCCAGGGCTCAAGATTAAAGTTCTCTGTTGAGGAAAGACAAAGGAAAACCTGAAATAATGCAAGATGTGATTTCATGGAGTAGCTAATAAGGGCTTTGCCCAAATGAATTCTCCACAGTGTTCAAAATGCCTTGTTCAAATATTTGGATTCTTTTTAATTCCTGCCAGCTATGGAGCAATTCTGTATGTAAAGTTATATTGTTTATTTTTATTAGAATTAAAATTACTTTCAGTCCAATTATAGAGCCAAGTCTTCTCATAGTTAACCACACCGAGGCTGAAGTTGATCTCCTTAGCTGAGGTACTCAGTAGGATGGCATGATAGTTGGTTGATTTTCATTTTCAATCTGATTGGCTTTCCAAACACCTAGGGCATCAGAGATGCATACTTTGCTCATGTCTCGAGGGACGTTTGCAGAGGATGAACTAAGGGGGAAGCCTGCCTCAAATGTGGATGTCACCATCTAGTGGGCTGAGATCATAGAAAGGATAGAGAGGGTGTGGTATAAAGGCAGCAGAGCACTGGCCTGTCCCTATATGTGCTTCTGGCCAGCAGAGGTGTGAGCCCGTAGCCTCCCACTCTGCTGCTGCAGCTTTCACACTGTGATGGGATGCTGCCAAACCATAAGCAGAAGAAAGCACCCCTAAGTTGTTCACCAGTATTTGGTGGCAGTGATGAGAAAAGTACCTAACCCAGAGGGATATGGAAGGGGCCATGCTGCCAGTCTCTGTGATGGCCCACAGAAGGAACTCATGCAGCTCATGAGTCTAAGAAACTGAAAAATGAGGCATAGACAATTGGATCTCACTTGTATTCCCAAAAGGAACAAATTCATCTTCTCATTCCATTTCCATCTTGCTTCTCATCTCAAACTCAGTTTTTATCTTTAACTGTCTCAGAGGTTTTTGTATTTTTTTAACCTGTGATTCTGCTGGATCAGCTAACTGTTTTGCCTTGAAAAATTTAGAATCAGGAGGCTTGAAACAATGGAAAATCAGCTGAAACAAGGCTGAGAGTTTCAAAATAGAACAGCAACTCTATGGGAAGGCAAAAAAAAATCCACAAAACCATGACTAAGACTGTACAAAGTACATTCCATTTCTTCTGCTTCATCTCCTGACTGTGGGGAACTCTGCCTGGAATAACATCTCTTCTTGAGCCTTATACTCATTCCCTTCTCTTTTCTTTTTCCTGCCTCCTATCCCTGTGCCCTAGCAGGGAGCTTCAAAGAACTCCAATGACCACTCACCTCTCTTTATCATATATGGAAGGTATTGAGCTCCAAGGAATTCACTAAGTCTATTATTGTCATTTTGTTTCATCATGTTTATTCTATTTTATTGAGACAGGATTTCCAGCCCATGCTGGCCTCAAACTCCCTGTATATGCTGAGATGATATTAAATATCTCCTGACTTCACCACCATAATCTAGTGTTACTGGTGTGCACCACCATATCAGACTCATATATATGCTGCTGAGGCTCCAGTCCAAGGTCTGGCACATGCCAGACAAACACTTCAGCAGCTGAGTCTCATCCCCAGCTCATCGCTCTGATTTTTGTCTATCTTAGAGGAGAACAGAAGTAGAACTCCACAGACATCTGTTTGTACTCCAAAACTAACCTATTTTCCATACCAGTACTAGAGTCAAGCCCAGGGACAATAATCACTGTTGAAGAGCAGGCTGACAGAAGTCTATTTCAACTTCTGCGAACTCCTTACTCTCAGTGAGAACTCTGCCATAATGAATACCCGACTCTGAACACACCCGATACAATGGCTGAGAAGTCTGAGGAGCAGATCAACATCCATTAGCTCCTCAGTGAACTCTAGACGTTGGTTGGCAGTAATGCAGTATGGAGTTGATAGACTAGGACACAGTCCAACCACAGGCCATCAGGTGAAGACCAGTCTAAGAGCACTGTAGGAACAACATAAATCCAGTCACACTGAACTTAACAGAAGAGAAAGTCGGAAGTACTCTTGAACGCATTGGCACAGGAGACCACTTCCTAAATAAAACACCAACAGCACAGACACTGAGCACAACAATTAATAAATGGGACCTCTTGAAACTGAGAAACTTTTGCAGGGCAAAAGACACGGTCAATAAGACAAAAAGACAGCCTACAGAATGGGAAAAGATCTTCACCACCCCACATCAGACAGAGGATTGATCTCCACAGTATATAAAGAACTCAAGAAACTGACAACAAAATACTAAACAATCCAATTAAAAAATGGGCTAAAGAGCTAAACAGAGAATTCACAAAACAAGAATCACAAATGGCTGAAAGACATTTAAAGAAATGCTCAACATCCTTAATCACCAGAGAAATGCAAATCAAAACGACCCTGAGATACCACCTTACACCTGTCAGAATGGCTATGATCAAAAATACTAATAACAGTCAATGTTGGAGAGGATGTGGAGCAAGGGGAACACTCCTCCACTGTTGGTGGGAATGCGAGCTTGTACAACCACTGTGGAAATCAGTATGGCGGTTTCTCAGAAAATTAGGAATTGAACTACCTCAAGACCCAGCCATACCACTCTTGGGCATATACCCAAGGAATGCCCAAGATTCATACATGCTCAGCTATGTTCATAGCAGCACTATTTGTAATAGCCAGAACCTGGAAACAACCTAGATGCCCGTCAACTGAAGAATGGATAAAGAAAATGTGGTACATATACACAATGGAGTACTACTCAGCAGAGAAAAACAATGAAAGCATGAAATTTGCAGGCAAATGGATGGAACTAGAAAATATCATCCTGTGTGAGGTAACCCAAACCCAGAAGGACAAACATGGTATGTACTCACTCATAGGTGGATTCTAGATATAAAGTAAAGAACAATCAGACTGCAACCCACAGAACCATGGAGGCTATATATATAGCATGGGGGACCCTAAGATGACTGTGGCTTATAACAAGTTTTGGTATTACTCAATTACTGAGCAAGCCTCAATGAAACATTTCACTCTTAAGATAAGAATATATACTCTATCAAGCTGATAATAGAAAAATAAATTAATTAATTAATTTCAAACAATAAAAAAATAAATAAAAATAAAAGAAAAATTTGAAATATTAAACAAACAAACAAACATCCTACTAACGCAAAAAAAAGAGAGAACTAGGGACTCATCATTCCTCTCCACATTCTCTTCTTTCCCTTGTTTTATATATTTTAAATTTTTTATCGGTGGATTCTGCTGGAGTTTACTGGTGGATTCTGCTGGAATATCCGATGCAGAAAAGCACTGGAGAGCTCCTGTTGCAAATCACCCTCTGGAGTGATGGAAGGATCTTTCTACTAGCACGTGGAGGAGACCCGATCTAGTATTGGTGTGGCCCCAGGGTTCTGTTTATGTCTTCCCTCAGGACAATGAGGTTCCTCTTTGGATTCCTGAGCACTGAATGCACCGTGTGGCTGCTGCTGAAGCCCAACATGACAGAGACCTAATGGGTCTTCATAAAAAAATCTACCCCTCTGATGCCAATGGAGATTGAGAGCCCAATATCGCCAGCTCTGGCAAGCATTAATGTAAGCCTAGGAACTGTAACCATGAGATTGGATTCTCCAGAAGAGCTGCCAGCTAAAAGCCATGCTGGGATCAAGAAAAATGGGCCTTGGCGATACATGTTACTGGACATCCATGCCAGTGGATGTCCACACAATCCAGAAGAGAATTTGACATTGCTGCTGCCGCTGTTGCTGTTATAGCAATGGCACCCACCACTGCTACTCTTTCTGGGATTACCATTTCATAATTGCTTACTACAGCTAGCACAGTGGAGACCCTGGCAACAAAAGTAGCTACCAAAGTTAGTTAATCTTTCATTCTATTGGGCATGATAAATTTAATTCAGTAGTTATGTACATCTCAATTGTCTTTGAAAATTATAAATTTATAAATTCAAGTTCCAGTTGCTTTTGGGATACTATCTTACAAGGACACCAACATACAGTATGGCTCGTTAAGGAAGGGAATGGCTCAGTTGCCTTTGGCCTACTAGCTATGGGTGAGATAGGACTCTGTTGGTCTTTTCTGTATCGAACACACAGATTGCAAGCCCAGTGCCACTTTGAGATCTTTGGCAGCAATTAACTCTGCAGTTCACACACGATTGAGCCTGTATGATAATGAGTATTCAGAGACGGGTAATGCCTGGGGGGCACTCACCAACCTAAGACAGAGCACCTGTGTGGCCTGGGCAGGCGTCTCCATGACGAGTAAGGTGACCTGCTGACGTCTCACGCAACCCAAGTCAGAAGCTCATTTATTAATAAAAGAGGGACCTGTAGGGCCCTGGCCCCCGTTTTGGGTATCTGCTGCCTTGCTTGTGCACCTTGACCTTGAGATCCTCCCTATGCTAATTCCCTGCCAAGTTCCACCCTCCTGAATGCTTAAGAGAAGTTCCTTGTCTATGTATCCTGAATAATGGGCGTTAACAGATTAGAAGCAAGATTGTAAAACATCAGTAGCAAACTTCTGCCCTCCAGGGTCCTCCCATTGTGCTGTAAGCCTGTATTTAAGACCTCCTCCCCCCTTAAATAAATGACATTCGGCATTTAAAATCTAAATATATATATAATTGAATGAATACTGTGAATGTAATCTATGAATACCACAAATGTGATTAATATCATGAGTGTAATTAATGAATATCATGAGTAATTTAAAAAATAAATAAATAAATTTAAAAAAAAAGAGCCGGGCGTTGGTGGCACACGCCTTTAATCCCAGCACTCGGGAGGTAGAGCCAGGCGGATCTCTGTGAGTTCGAGGCCAGCCTGGGCTACAGAGTGAGTTCCAGGAGAGGCGCAAAGCTACACAGAGAAACCCTGTCTCG
>CABHPR010151124.1:8058-36966 GCA_902168415.1 Peromyscus melanophrys | reverse complement strand
CCTGTCTCAAAAAAAAAAAAAAAAAAAAAAAAAAAAAAAAAAGAATAAATTTAGGTTCCTAGCCTGACACACAAGATGTGCAAGAATCCAGGCATGCACTCTCTCCCTCTAGAAGTTTCTTTTGTCTTAGGAAAAGATTGACTTATCTGCAAAGACTTAATGCATCCATTTTTATCATTATATATCTTAATTCAAAATTGTCTTCTAGTGTTTTTCTTTTTTGCATATTTTTTATTATTTTTTCTTTTCCTCTTCTCTCATACATTACATCCTGACCACAGTTTCCCCTCCCTCTGCTCCTCCCAGTCCTCACCAACCCACATCCCCTCTCCCCTAGATCCATTCCTCTTCTGTTTCCTTTCAAAATAAAAGAGCAGGCCTCCCAGGAATATGAACCAAACACAGCATATTGTGGCATAAACCCTCATATCAAGGCTGGAAGAGCCAACCCAGTAGGAGGAAAGGGGTCTGAGGAACAGGCAAAGGGATCAGAGATCCCTTTTTTAGGGATCTCCCGCTTTTAGGAGTCCCACTAGAACACCCAGCTATCCAACCATAACACATATGCAGAGGACCTATCCTTGACCCAAACAGGCTCTGTGGTTGCTGCATCAGTCTCTGTGAGCCCCGTGAGCCCCGTTTAGTGAATTCTGTGGGCTGTGTTCTCGTGGTGTCCTCAACCCCTCTGACTCCTGCAATCCCCCACCACCACTTACAAAGGGTTCCCCTGCTCCTCCTAGTGTTTGGCTGTGGGTCTCTGCATCTGCTTCCCTGAGTTGCTGGATGATGCCCTTATGACGACAATTGGGCTAGACAACAATCTATGAGTATAGCAGAATATCATTAGTAATCATTTTATTGAATTTTTTCCCAGTCATGTTTGGTTCTATCCTAGGTCTCTGGGCTGTCCAACTCCTGAGTCCTGGCCATCAAGGCAATGTCAGAAATGGACTCCCTCTCGAGGTGTGGACTTCAAGTTGTGCTAGTCATTGATTGGCCACTCCCACAAATTCTGTGCAACTATTACCCCAGCATGTCTTCTGGGCAGGACAAATTGTAGGTCAAAGGTTTTGTGGCTGGGATGGTGTCCCAGTCCTACTGCCAGAAGCCTTGTTTGGTTATAGAGTATGGCCAGTTCAGGCTCCATATCTCCCATTACTAGGAGTCTTCACTAGGGTCATGCTTGAAGATTCCAGGGAGTTTTGACTCCTGGTTTTGACATTGGTTTTGACATTGCCCCACAAATGGCCACTAGTTCTAGTCATCTCCCCCATTACTTCCTCCCTCCATCTCTTCCACCCCCTGCCTGGTCCTCCTGTTCCCCTCCCCACCTGCCCCCAACCACCCATGAAAATCTACTCTATTTCCCCTTCCTAGAAAGATCCAAGTCTCCCCCCTTGAGCCCTTTTTGTTACTTAGCCTCTCTGGGTCTGTGGATTGTAGCATGATTATCCTTTGCTTAATAGCTAATGTCCACTTATAAGTGAATACAACCATATTTGTCTTTCTGGATCTGGGTTACCTCACTCAGGATGATTATTTCTAGTTGCATCTATTTGCCTGAAAATTTCATGATTTCATTTTTTTAACAGTTGAGTAATACTCTGTTGTATAAATGTACTACATTTTCTTCATTCATTCTTCAATTGAGAGACATCTATGTTGTTTCCACTTTCTGGCTTTTATGAATAAAGATGCTATGAATATAGTTAAGCAAATGTCCTTGTGGTAGGATGGAGCATCCTTTGGGTTTATACCTAAGAGTGGTATAGCTGGGTCTTGAGGTAGATCAATTCTGAATTTTCTGAGAAACCACCATATTGATTTCCATGGTGGCTGTACAAGTTTGCACTCCCACCAACAGTGGAAGAGTGTTCTCCATGCTCCACATCCTCACCAGCATGAACTGTCACTTGCATTTTTTATCTTAGCCATTCTGACAGGTGTAAGATGCAATCTCAAAGGAGTTTTGATTTGCATTTCCTTGATGGCTAAGGATGTTGAACATTAAGTGTTTCTTGGCCATTTGAGGTTCCACTGTTTAGATCTGCACCCGATTTTTAAATTGGATTATTTGATTTGTTAATGTCTAGTTTGTTGAGTTCTTTATGTATTTTGAATATTAACCCTCTGTCAGATGTGGAGTTGATAAAAATCTTTTTCTATTCTGTCCTATTGAAGGTGTCCTCTGACCTTACAGAAGCCTTTCAGTTTCATGAGGTGCCATTTAACGATTGTTGATCTTAGTGCCTGTGCTATCAGTGTTCAGGAAGTTGTCTCCTGTGTCAATGAGTTCAAGGCTACTCCCCATTTTCTTTTCTGTCAAGTTCGGTGTATCTGATTTTAGGTTGAGGTCTTTGATTCACTTGGACTTGAGTTTTCGGCACAGTGGTAGATAAGGATCTATTTGCATTGTTTTACAAGCTCACATCAAGTTAGACCAACACCATTTGTTGAAGATGCTTTCTTTTTCCCATTGTGCATTTCTAGCTTTATCAAAACTCAGATGTCCATAAGTGTATGGATTAGCATCTGGGTCTTCAAATAGGTTCTATTAATAAACCTATCCATTTTTATGCCAATGCCATGCAGTTTTTACCCTTTCAAGGTCTGTAAAGAATTGTGTTGGAATTGTGATGAGGACTCCATTGACTCTGTAGATGGCTTTTTGTAGGACACCTGTTTTTACTATGCTGATACTACTGATCCATGATCATGGCAGATCTATTGTGGCTGCTCCTTTACTTCTCTGATCTTTCAGCTTTACTCTGATATCTTACTCTGGGTTTTTATTGTTAAGACTAATTAGAATCATGCTTCATACGGTGCCCAAACGTTCAGCAAGAATTTCCACATGAAGCCTGAAAAAGCTTTAAAAAGGATTCTAAACACACAAAACAGAGTCAAAACAAAAACTCGGCTTCTTTGTAACTGCTTTTTCTTGGGTAGGCTCTATTTGCTAGCAGCATGTGGAGGCATGGCTCGTTAAAGAGACAGCTTCCTGACTCAATCCTAGCAGTAAAAACCACAAGGCTTTTTAAGAGGCCTTGTTACCAAACACTTAAATGGGGTTTATGAGCAGTTGGTGGTGTGCTGCTCAATGGAAGCATGGAACCAGAAGCTCCCCAGAGTTGGGGAGATGAAAAGGCTCTTGCAAATGCCTCCACCATGAAGCTGGGCTCTTAGGGAACCAGGCAGGGCAGAGGCAGTCACCAGGGCAGAGATGAAGGTCCTGTCCATGCCACTTAGCAGTTTAAAGTCTCATGTGGTCAGAAAAAGATAGAGCTATGCAATAAAGACAGATTCAGATGGAAAAAGAAACCTCTATATGATTTACAGTATGTTAAAAAGTGTACATAGGCTTTGGAGAGAGAAGAGAAAGGGTAAAAACAGTCATAGATTAAAACAATGATTTAAAAATAAAAGTAAAGTCCTTAAAAGGGGAATAGAGTAATAAAATTATGATAAACCATGTAAAGTTGGAAAATACACAGAGAGTCTAGATTCTATATTTTATTGTGTTGTCTTTGGATTTTTGGACTGCTAATGGGGAAATGATAACTGCTGAGAGACATTTGATTGTGAAAGCTACTAAATTAAACAAACCTATACATTTTAAAACTATCTTGACTTCAAAATTTTAGTCAAAAGATATGTTGCTTCGGGAAAGAGGTTCTGCTTTTATTTCCACAGGAAATAGGAGGTTCTCGATTCATTCTGGGTTAAGAAAAAATCAGGTTTGATTGAGGAAGACCCCCCCCCTGAAAAATCTCTGTTGGGAGCAAATGGCCCAGATGATCCAACATTTCAGAGCACCTCTGGTGCAATTTCCTCTGAGTTCTACATTCAGGACAGCTTCATGGCTGATGGTTGAGATGATCCACCCACACAGAATTCTCCAGTCAGGATTTGACCATAATCCTGAATTTTCTCAGGGTTCCCCCAAAATTACCAATAACCACAATCATTAGGAAGTAGTGTAGAGAACTGCACCCACATTCCCAAAAGATAGGTCATGGATATTTATTATTAATTTAAGGGGAATGGGTTCAGGTTGTTATTGGTAATGGTCAAGAAAAAAGCTGAACAAAGGAGAGTAGACTAGGGATCTCATTGTAAAAAGAAAAGAAGGGATATAGAAATGTGGTAATGCAAGTTAGGATAGAAAGTAAATTAGGTACAACTCTTTGGACTCACCAAGATAGGATAGAAAATGGAGAATTTTCTATGAATTTCTCAAATGCAAATGGACTAGACATTGTTAATATAATTCTTGCCTATATCTATTGTAGTTAATGTATTTAGACAAAAAGGGGGAAATGTTGTGTGTAATTTTGTTTGTGTTCTGACAATTAAGGCTTGCCTGGAGATCAAAGGGCAGAGCTAGCCACCAGTTAACTGCAGAGGCCAGGCATTGGTGGCACACACCTTTAATCCCAGAACTTGGGAAGAGGAAGCAGGAAGATCAGGAGTTCAAGGCCATCCTGGGCTACACAAGAGTGAACTGGTCTAAAAGAGAAATTGAGCCAGGTGGTGGTGGTACAAGCCTTTGGTCCCAGCACTTGGAAGGAACATGCCTTTGATCCCAGCACTTGGAAGGATCATGCCTTTGATCCCAGCACTTGGAAGGAACATGCCTTTGATTCCAGCACTTGGGATCTCATGCCTTTAATCCCAACACTAGGGAGGTGGAGACAGGAATATAAGACTGATAGAAACAGGATCTCAGCTCCATTCAGTCTGAGGATTTGTAGATATAAGAAGTAACTGTAGCTGCTCCTTTGCTGCTCTGATCTTTCAGCTGACTCTGGTTTTTTTTTTTATCATTTTTTATTAAGACTTTTTTTATTCATTCCACATACCAACCACATATCCCCCCTCATCCCTTCTCCCACTCCCCTCAGCCTTCCCCCCCCAGCCCCCCCCCATCTCCTCCTCTGAAAAAGCATAACCTACCATAGGGAGTCAGCAAAGTCTGGCACATTCAGCTGATGCAGGTCCAAGCCCCTTTCCCTACATCAAGGCTGTGCAAGGTGTCCCACCATAGGCAATGGGCTCCAAAAAGCCAGTTCATGCACCAGAGATAGATCCTATTCCCACTGTCAGGGGACCCTCAATCAGACCAAGCTACACAACTTTATCATCCATGCAGAGGGCCCAGTCCAGTCTCATGCAGGCTCCATAGCTGTTGATCCAAAGTTCATGAGTTCCCACTGGCTTGGTTCAGTCATATCTGTAAGTTTCCCTCTCCATCATGGTCTTTATGCCCCTTGCTCATAGAATACCTCTTCCCTCTCTTTGAATGAACTTTTGGAGCTCAGCCTGGGGCTTGGCTGTGGCTCTCTGCATCTGTTTACATCAGTTACTGGATGAAGGCTCTATGTTAACAGTTAGGGCATTCACCAATCTGATCACTGGGGTAGGCCAGCACAGGCACCCCCTCCATCGCTGCTAGTAGTCTAAACTGGGGTCATCCCTGTGGATTCCTGGGTACTTCCCTTGTGCCAGGCTTCTCCATATCCCTATGATGTCTCCCTCTATCAAGATATCTCCCTCATTGCTCTCCCACTCCACCCATGTTCCAGCTTGACTATCCCATTCCACCATGCTACCATCCCCAATCCCTTACCCTCCATTGTCCTCCCTCACCCCCAGTTTACTCAGGATATCTCATCTATTTCCCCTTCCCAGGGTGATCCATGCATCCTTCTTAGGGTCCTCCTTGTTAGCTAGCTTCTTTGGAGATGTGGGTTGTAGTCTGGTTATCCTTTGTTTTGCATCTAGTATCCACTTATGAGTACACACCATGTTTGTCTTTCTGAGTCTGGGTTACCTCACTGGGGATGATATTTTCTACTTCCATCCATTTGCTTGCAAATTTCATGATATCATTGTTTTTTACTGTTAAGTAGTACTCTATTGTGTATATGTACCACATTTTCTTTATCTATTCTTCAGTTGAGGGGCATCTAGGTTGTTTCCACGTTCTGGCTATTATGAATAATGCTGCTATGAATATAGTTGAGCAAGTGCTTTGTGATATGATTGAGCAGTCCCTGGATATATGCTCAAGAGTGGTATCATTGGGTCTTGAGGTAGATTGATTCCCAATTTTCTGAGACACCTCCATACTGATTTCCAAAGTGGTTGTACAAATTTGCACTCCCACCACCAGTGGAGGAATGTTCCCCTTGCTCCACATCCTCTCCAACATAAGCTGTCTTCAGTGTTTTTAATCTTAGTCATTCTGACAGGTATAAGATGGTATCTCAGAGTGATTTTGATTTGCATTTCCCTGATGACTATGGATATTGAGCAATTCCCTAAATGTCTTTGAGCCATTTGAGATTCTTCTGTTGAGAATTCTCTGCTTAGCTATTTAGCCCATTTTTTAATTGGATTGTTTGGTATTTTGATGTCTAGTTTCTTGAGTTTTTTTTATGTATTTTGGAGATCAGCCAAAGATCAGCCTCTGTCTGATGTAGGGTTGGTGAAGATCTTTTCCCATTCTGTAGGTTCTCATTTTATCCCAAGTTCTTTGCCTTACAGAAGCTTCTCAGTTTCAGGAGGTCCCATTTATTGACTGTTGCTCTCAGTGTTTGTGCTACTGGTGTTATATTCAGGAAGTGGTCTCCTGTGCCAATTCGTTCCAGATTACTTCCAACTTTCTCTTCTATCAAGTTCAGTGTAACTGGATTTATGTTGAGGTCTTTGATCCACTTGCACTTGAGTTTTGTGCATGGCAATAGATATGGATCTATTTGCAACATTCTACATGTTGACATCCAGTTATATCATTTGTTGAAGATGCTTTCTTTTTTTCATTGTACAGTCTTGGCTTCTTTGTCAAAAATCAGGTGCTCATATGTGTGCAGATTAATGTCAGGGTCTTCAGTTCAATTTCATTGGTCCACGTGTTGGTTTTTATGCCAGTACCAAGCTCTTTTTATTACTATAGCTCTATAGTAGAGTTTGAGGTCAGGGATGGTGATGCCTCCAGAGGTTGCTTTATTAAAATCCTGTAGGATTGTTTTGGCTCCCCTGGGTTTTTTGTTTTTCCATATAAAGTTGAGTATTGTTCTTTTGAGGTCTGTGAAGAATTGTGTTGGGATTTTGATGGGGATTGCATTGAATCTGTAGACGACTTTTAGTAAGATTGCCATTTTTACTATGTTGATTCTACCTATCCATGAGCATGGGAGATCTTTCCATTTTCTTATATCTTCTTTGATTTCTTTCCTTAAAGACTTAAAGTTCTTGTCATACAGGTCTTTCACTTGCTTAGTTAGAGTTACCTCAAGATATTTTATACTATTTGTGGCTATTGTAAAGGGTGATGTTTCTCTGATTTCTTTCTTAGCCCATTTATCATTTGTATATAGGACAGCTACTGATTTTTTGAGTTAATCTTGTATCTTGCCACATTGCTGGAGGTGTTTATCAGCTGTAGGAGTTCCCTGGTAGAATTTTTGGGGTCACTTATGTATAATATCATATCATCTGCAAATAGTGAAAGTTTGACTTCTTCCTTTCCAATTTATATCCCCTTGATCTCCTTTTTTTTTTTCTTATTGCTCTAACTAGAACTTCGAGTACTATATTGAATAGATATGGGGAGAGTGGAAAGTCTTGTGTTGTTCCTGATTTTAGTGGAATCGTTTTAAGTTTCTCTCCATTTAATTTGATGCTGGCTATCAGCTTGCTGTAAATTGCCTTTATTATGTTTAGGTATGTTCCTTGTACTCCTTATCTCTCCAAGACCTTTACCATGGATTTTGTCAAAGACTTTTTCCACATCTAATGAGATGATCATATTGGCTTTTTTCTTTCAGTTTGTTTATATAATGTATTACATTGACAGATTATCATATGTTGAGCCATCCATGCATCACTGGGATGAAGCCTACTTGATCATGGTGAATGATTTTTTTATGTGTTCTTTGATTCACTTTGCCAGTGTTTTTATAGCCAGAAGGTTTCTCTGGTCTTGCCTGGACCCAAGGTCCCACGTTCTTCCAGTCCCACCCAGCCCTGTGGTCCCTCAGCTGCTTATAAGATAATCACTGAGAGGCTTAATATTATTTACAATCTGTATGTCCTATGGCAGGCTTCTTGCTAGCTAGCTCTTATATCTTAAATTAACCCATTTCTACTTTATCTATGTTTTATCACCTGTTCCATGACTTTACCGGTCTGCAGGCATCTTGGTCCTATGGTGGTGGGCTGGCATCTCTCTCTTCACCTTTCTCTTTCCTGTCTCTCTCCGTGGATTTCCCACCTGCCTTTAAGCTGCCTTGTCATAGGCCAAAGCAGGTTATTTATTAACCAATGGGAAAAACATATATTCACAGTGTACAGAAAGACATCCCCCAGCATATTTTATCAAGTATTTTTGTATCAATGGTCATGAGGGAGATTGGTCTATAGTTCTCTCTCTTTTTTGTGTCTTTGTGTGATTTGGTTATCAAGGTAACTGTAACCTCATAAAAAGAGTTTGGCAGTGTTCCTTCTGTTTTGATTGTGTGGAACAGTTTGAAGAGTATTAGTATTAGATCTTCTTTGAAATTCTGGTAGAATTCTGCACTGAAACCATCTGGTCCTTGGCTTTTTTTGGTTTGGAGACCTCTAATGACAATTTCTATTTTCTTGGGGGGTATGGGTCTATTTAAATTGTTTCTCTGGTCTTGATTTAATTTTGGTGTGTTGTACCTATCCATAAAATTGTTCATTTCTTTTATATTTTTCAATTTTGTGGAGTAAAGGTTTTTGAAATATGACCTGATGATTCTATGGACTTCCTTGTTGTCTGTTGTTCTGTCTCCCTTTTCATTTCTGATTGTCTTAATTTGGATGTCCTCTCTTTGCCTTTGCTTAGTTTGGATAGTTGATTCTCTCAAAGAATCAACTCTTTGTTTCATTCATTCTTTGTATTGTTCTCTTTGTTTCTATTTTATTGATTTCAACCCTCCATTTGATTATTTCCTGGCATCTATTCATCCTGGGTGAGTTTGCTTCTTTTTGTTCTAGAGCTTTAAGGTGTGCTGTTTAATTGCTAGTGTGGGATTTCTCCAACTTCTTTATGTGGGCATTTAGTGCTATGAATTTTCCTCTTAGCACTCCTCTCATAGTGTCCCATAAGCTTGGGTATGTTGTACATCCATTTTCATTGAGTTCTAGGAAATCTTTAATTTCCTCCTTATTTCTTTCTTGACTCATTGGTGATTCAGCTGAGCATTATTCGGTTTCCATGAGATTGTAGGCTTTCTGTAATTTTTGTTGTTATTGAAATCTAACTGAAAGCCACGGTGGTCCAATAAAATACAGGAGGTTATTCCAATTTTTTTTTTATCTGATGAGATTTGCTTTGTGACCGAGTATGTGGTTGATTTTAGAGAAAGTTCCATGGGGTGCTAAGAAGAAGGTATTTTCTTTTGTGTTAGGATGGAATGTTCTATAGATATCTATTAAGTCCATTTGAGTCATAACATCTGTTAGTTCCCTTATTTCTCTGTTAAGTTCTGTCTGGAAGACCTGTCCATTGGTGAGCATGGGGTGTTGAAGTCTCCCACTACTAGTGTGTGGGATTTGATGTGTGATTTAAGTTTTAATAATGTTTCTTTTATATATGTGGGTGCCCTTGTATTTGGGGCATAAATGTTCAGATTTGAGACTTTATCTTGGTGGATTTTTCCCTTGATGAATATGTAATGTCCTTCCTGATCTCTTTTGACTGATTTTAGTTTGAAGTCTATTTTGTTAGATATTAGGATAGCTACACCCGCTTGCTTCTTAAGTCCATTTGATTGGAAAGTTTTTTCCCAGCCTTTTACTCTGAGGTAGTGTCTGTCTTTGAAGTTGAGGTATGTTTCTTGCATGCAGCAGAAGGATGGATCCTGTTTTCATATACATCCTGTTAGCTTGTGTCTTTTTATAGATGAATTGAGTCCATTGATATTAAAGGATATTAATGACCAGTGACTGTTAATTCCTGTTATCTTTTGGTTGTAGTGTGTGTGTATTTCCCTTCTTTGGGATTTCGTGCTGTGGGGTTATCTATTGCCTGTGTTTTGATGGGTGCATCTAACTTCCTTAGGTTGGAGTTTTTCTTCTAGTGCTTTCTGTAGGGCTGGATTTGTGGATAGATATTGTTTAATTCTGGTTTTTTCTTGGACTGTCTTGTGCACTCCAACTATGGTGATTGAAAGTTTTGCTGGGTATAGAAGTCTGAACTGGCATCCATAGTCCCTTAATGTCTGCATTATGTCTGTCCAGAACTTTCTGGCTTTCAATGTCTCCATTGAGAAGTTGAGTGTTATTCTAATGGGTCTGCCTTTATAATTCACTTGGCCTTTTTCCTTTGTTGCTTTTAATACTCTTTCTTCATTCTGTATGTTCAGTGGTTTGATTATTATGTAGAGAGGGGACATTTGGGGGGAGTCTAGTCTACTTGGTGTTCTATAAGCTTCTTGTATCTTCATAGGCATTTCCTTCTTTAACTTAGGAAAATTTTCTTCCATACCTTTGTTGAATATATTTTCTGTGCCTTTGAGTTGATATTCTTTTCCTTCTTCAACCCCTATTATTCTAAGGTTTGGCCTTTTCATGGTGTCCCAGATTTCCTGGATGTTTTGTGTTATGACTTTTTCGGCTTTAGTGTTTTCTTTGAATGATGAATCTATTTCCTCTATTGTATCTTCCATGCTAGAGATTCTCTCTTCCATCTCTTGTATTCTGTTGGTTGTGCTTGCATCTGTAGTTCCTGTTCATTTACTCAAATTTTCTATTTACAGCATTCCTTCAGTTTGTGTCTTCATTATTTCTATTTCAATTTTCAGGTCTTGAACTGTTTCCTTCACCTGTTTAGTTGCTTTTTCTTTGTTCCCTTGACTTTCTTTAAAGGATTTAGGATTTCTTCTAATTTTTTTTTTGTTTTTTTTTTGTTTTTGTTTTTGTTTTTCGAGACAGGGTTTCTCTGTGTAGCTTTGCGCCTTTCCTGGAACTCACTTGGTAGACCAGGTTGGCCTCGAACTCATAGAGATCCGCTTGGCTCTGCCTCCCAAGTGCTGGGATTGAAGGCATGCGCCACCACTGCCCGGCGGATATCTTCTAATTTTTCGTTTGTCTTTTCCTCAGTTTCTTTAAGGGAAATTTTTATTTTATCTTTAAAGGCCTCTATCTTCTTCATAACATTATTTTTAAGTGCTTTCTTCTGTTTCTTCTACATTGTGATATACAGGTCTTGCTATTGTAGGACCACTAGGTTCTGGTGGTGCCATGTTGCTCTTTATGTTGTTATACATATTTTTACACTGGCATCTACCCATCTCTTTCTCCAATAGGTACAGAAGTGTCTGTGTCTGAGGTAGCTGTTTATGGTCCACTCTGTGCTGGCTGTGTGTGTGTCTTGAAGGGCCGCTCTTGGTCCAATCAGAGCTCTTGGTCCAATCAGAGCTCTTGGTCCAATCAGGGTTGTTCAATTCTGTTTCTCAGGGAACTGCTCTTGGTCCTATCAGAGCTCTTGGTTCTCTTGGTCTAATCAGAGCTCTTGATCCAATCAAAGCAGGTGAATTCTGTGTCTCAGGGAACCACTGAGGTCACGGGGGGATGGGTGGGTTGGGGGCAGGAAGTGGGTCTTGTAGATTGCAGGGTTCTGTCTGATGGGGGGGTGTTGGTTGGGATGCCTGTCCACAGGAGTCTTCCCTGCTGGCCTACACCTGGGGCAGTGATGGCTGGCAGAAGGGGGGAACAGGTTGTGCCCCCAGGACCTGGTTCTAGAGACAGGACTTGGGCTGGGAGCGGAGACACTCACTTGGTGGTCCAATCAGACCTGGCTGATTCTGTGTTTCTAACTCCAAGTTTTTGTTGTAAAGATTAATTAGGATCACACTTCAATCTTTGACTATCTTCTTCAATTTTTTTCTTTAAAGACTTGAAGTTTTTATCATACAAGTCTTTCACTTGCTTGGTTAGCCTTGCCCCAAGATATTTTACATTATTTGTGGCTATTATGAAGGATGTTGTTCCCCTGATTTCTTTCTCAGTCTGTTTATCATTTGTATATAAGAGGGCTACTGTTTTGTTTTGTTTTGTTCTTTTCTTTTGCTCTGGCCAGCAGGGCTTCAACGGGTTCTCGACCACCCTAAGGACGGAATGATTAGGGACAGGAGACACAAAGGAAATACACCAAGTCAAGATTTCTGATCAAGGTGCCACTTTATTTTTCTCCAGGAGGGTTTATATAGTTCCTGCAGGGTCAGGGGAGCAAGCAGTTGTTATCTGCATAAGGTGGGACAAGCTAGCAGGATGTTTACAGGGTGACAAGGTCAAGGGCTCTATTCAATGTCCTGTTGCTAGACAGCCTGACTGTAAGATGATCTAGTTCCCTGTCTTATCGGGGGTCTGTATTTTTCCACTAACTAGAGGTTCTGTCCTTGTCCCTGACATCTCCCCCTTC
Organism: Peromyscus melanophrys; assembly: GCA_902168415.1. Classification (NCBI taxonomy): domain Eukaryota; kingdom Metazoa; phylum Chordata; class Mammalia; order Rodentia; family Cricetidae; genus Peromyscus; species Peromyscus melanophrys. The sequence goes on along the minus strand of CABHPR010151124.1, from coordinate 24,512 downwards.
TTAGTAATAAATCTAAGGGCCAACATAAACCAGGTTCGAATGGTCTAAAAGGAAGGCTCTGAAAGAGGCTTTGCATGGAGGATTACAGAGGCCCTGTCCCTTTAAAGGTTGTGAAAAAAGGCCTGAGAGGGAATGTCTCTCCAGACTCAAGCACCACGTGGGAATCAATGGGCCCTGCAGTTTTTTGAGGGAGCAGAAATGGGTAAGCGCAAAGCTGCTACTGCACAACCGCTATGCAACAGGGCATATAATCCAGGCTCTCGGGATTTTGGGGTACCATGGTCCCCAGCCTGTGCAGTCCCAGCTGCACTCCAATCATGCCTTGAGTGAGCCTTTTTCCCACACACAGGTGCAGCCTCCCCCGAGTGAAGGGGTCTGTGTGGGGCATCTCTCGTCGGAGGAAATTTCAACCCCGGAGTCCTGCATATCAAGGCAGTGGCAATGAACCTGGATCTGTCTGGCCCACAGGTCTGTTATTTGGCTTCAGATAAACCGAGTGAGCCAGGAAAGTGCCCATGGCCCAAAAGCAAGGACCAGGAACAGGCTTACAACAGGTCCTAGAAGGGAGGGAAGAAGGGTTATTAACCAAGGGGAGGCGGAAAACCAATTCTAGAACCACCCAAGCTCTTGTTCTCCTTTTCTTTTTCTCTTTTTCTAGTCCTTTTCTAACCTTAGCCATACTGTCCCTGACTACCTCGGTGTGGTCTGTAAAGAAGCAACATTCCTCTTTGAGCGCAGTACAAAGGCCACCCTGTTGTAGAAAGAGGAGATCCAGGCCTCTCCTGTTCTGTAAAACTACCTCAGCTAGGGAGGAAAGGGATGACTCAAGAGCAGAAATTCCCCGTTCAAGTTGGACAATATCCTCATCTATGGACAGTCAAAATTCAGAGTAATGTTGGTTGGACAGGACCAGAGAGGCAACCCCTGTGCCTGTTCCCGATGCTCCAACCCCCAAAAGGACTGCTAAGGTGATGTCAGTAACAGGCTCCTGTCAAGGAAGTCGTCTCAGTGCGGCTTCTCTTCCTAGAGACCTAGGAATTGATCTGAGGAATAATAGGTTAGTCTGGGTGGAAGGAACCTGAGTGCCCTGAGTGGCAACACAGCGACCCAACCCAGTGATCTGCAGGCGCACTACGTATGATGGGATTGGTGGGCTTCCTCTGCCATCAGTGTTACAGGATTTTTAAAAAGAGTATCTTTATAAGCAGAAGGCTAGAATCAACTGAGCAAGGAAGATTTGGGTCTATGGCACATGCATGTGCCTAGTACGAGGCATCTTCTACCATTGCACCAATGAGGATGATGAAGGCTCCTGCGCTGACCATCCCTGCTCCTGCTCCAACTGCTGTACCCGCTGGTCCTTCAGGGGTGCCCTCTCTTTGGTGCTACCCTGTTTGCTGTGCTACCTGCCAGCCACAGGCTGTGTCACGCTGGTCCAACACGGCTATGACCACCTGTGACACCAAGGCCAGCAAGTCTGACAAGCCTGAAAATTCAGCTCTGCCCTTGGAAACATGGCCCCTGCTGTCAGACTGGATTTGTGACAAGCAGTGTCCCTGCTCAGCCCAGAACGTGATTGACTTTGGGACTTGTGTGCTGTGTGAAAGGTCTCAAACACAGTTTGCTGCAAAGTTCCCACTGTCCCCCCACAGGAACTCTGAAAAGCCAACATAGCATTATTAATCAGTAATAAAGATCGTTTCCCCATCTTTTTTTTTCACGTGTTATTCTAACTGACACGCTTGCTAGAGCTCACACTACACAAGCTAAATCAACAGCCATTCTTTTCATAAAAGGGTGGAGCAGAGTGATAATAGCGCTAAAGGGCTGGTGGGGGTTGCTGCTGTGGGCGAGGACAACAGCCTGGAGGGCTTGCCGGGGGGACAGCATTTGAAACAGAAGAAGACGTTTCCTCAGGAGAGGGGCTATCTCTCCCGGGCAGATCAGGTATATTTACAGCTCCAACCAGATGTTCTGGTAACCATCTGGGAGCAGAGCGCATCTCTCTTATGGCACCATTAACAGGACTTAGTCTCTCTGTGATGATTAGCAATGGTGTTAATGCTGAATGTTCTCCTACCTCACATCATGAGAATCAGAAGGCTGCTGGACTTCTCAGACTTTCCTTCTTTTTGTTGGCCTTTCTGACTCTCTCTCCATGATGAAGGAGTTGGCAGGTGCCAAGGTAGAAAAGGCTTCCTCTCCATTCTCCATGGCCCCACAAGCTTCCCTCCCTCCAGTGCCACCAAGACTTGACCTTCTACAACAGCAAGCATCTAGTCCTGCCAGCACTTCAGTTTTGGGAACTACTTTCAAGGCTGGTTCTGACTCCCTTCATAAAGACAAACCATTGCCAACACCTTTCACACTTTGAGATCTTCCACCACCACCCCTTCCAGACCGGCCTTACTCTGTTGGAGCAGAAACACGATCTCAGAGATGGTGCCTGCCTTGTACACAAGGCAATTGCCCATCTAGAGACAAACTGCCTCCTGTCCCTTCTAGCAAGGCAATTGCCCATCTAGAGACAAACTGCCTCCTGTCCCTTCTAGCCGCCCAGGGGACTCATGGTTGCCTCGGCAAATCCCAAAAGTACCAGTAGCTACCCCAAGCCCTAGTGATCCTTGGAATGGAAGAGAACTGACCAATCAGCACTCATTTCCATTCTCATTGCCTTTACAATGGAACCGAGAGGAGATGTTCTTAGACTTGGAAGCACATTTAATCTCGATACTTCCATGACTATGAATAGCAGTCCAATAGCAGGTCCAGAGAGTGAGCACCCAAAAATCAAGCCTTCCTCATCTGCCAATGCCATTTACTCTCTGGCTGCCAGGCCTCTTCCTGTGCCAAAACTTCAAAATAGGTACCCTTGTTACCTGCATTTTCTAGCCCAGTGATGGCCCTTGTTGCAGTGGGGGCAGAGAGTGGAAGGCAGGGGCCTCATAGAGGAGGCCTCCTGGGGCGGCTGGGCTAAGGGCTCAAGGTTGTTACCTTTCTGGGGGCATTCCCTAGTCTGTCCTGGCGGGGGTCCTCTGATGACAGCTCCTCCTCCTCCTCCTCCCCTTCCTCATTTTGGTCTTCCAAATCCTCTGAGGGGCCGCTCTGGGTGGCCACCTTGGATGAGTCTCCAGAGGTCTGGCTCCAGATAACAGGAAATGCCAGGACAGGCTGAGGCTTAATATTTGATTTAATAGATTTTTGAGATGGTTTTAGCGAGCCGGGAGCCATCACTTCAAGGGCAAGATCTTTAAGTTCTTTGTCAAGAGTTTTCAATTCCCTTAAAAGCTCAATATGTTTCCTGCGAGCCTGGAGGGCCGGTCGCAGTGAGCCGAGATCTGGGACAGGGGGAGCCAACTCATCAAGAATGGCCCCTCAAAAGTGGGAAGATGGAGGAACATAGGGAGGGGGCATTGCAGAAGGGGGAACCGCCGGAGATTTTTGAGGTGGTTTAAAAGGGCCCAAGGACTCTCCAAGGGGAGATTTTTGCAGGAGGGCCAGTCCGGATTGTGGTAATGGGCCACCCTTTTCTCTAGGGAAGCCTCCTCGGTGGGGTCTAGAGGAGAGTTAGAGGTAAAATTATCAACAGAGGGATAAAGATGGGCAGGGGCGGACTCCTGAGGATTCTTAGGTTTAAAAGTCCTGAGCGTCCCCTCTTCCATAGAGCGCAGGTCGTGATCCAAGGGACAGACCGAAGTCGGACGACAAAGCACATGGGGGGGGGTCTTAGGGCAGGTAGAGGGGGAGTGGAAGGCTTCTTTTTTTTTCATCTTTATTATCAATCTAATATAGAGACAAAGCCCAACATCCCTACCCCAACAAGCAAGTTGAATAATATTTAACAAAGAGCCACTTTCTTCTTTTTTGAATCTTAAATTATTATATTGTAACTGTTAAATTGATTTGTAAGAAATATCACTTCAAATATTATAAAACACAGAAACTTATAAGCTTTAGAGAATAGTGGAAATGTTAATTACAAAAACAAAGAAGATATCTCATATGAACCATTTACTTATTTGAGTTTACTTCTCGTGGTTAATAACTATGGAACTGTAGCCTTCATATATTCTGATAGAATACCTCATCTTTTTTTCACGAGACCAGATAAAAATAAGGAGTCAGCTATGAGGAACCATACAGTAACAACATTCATTCTCCTGGGACTAACAGAGGACCCACAATTTCAAAGTCTGCTTTTGATTTTTTTTTAACTCTTAACTAGACAGAAAGTACATACATCATTTCTAAAGTTTAGAGCTTATAGTCAGCACCCACAACAACTCTTCCACAGCTCCTTCAGAGAAACCCCTCTCCCACTGATTCCACTTTCACCCTGCACGGTCCCTTCCCCCCAGATGCAGAGCCCCCGACATCCCAGGCTGCTCTGCTCCTCTGCTAGCTGCCTTTGGAGGTAGGGGCTTTCTTTCTCCCCGACTCTGCCTCAAACTCTTAGCAGCTTCCACAGGTCATGCATTTTCTGGGGAGGAATTTGTCCCTTCTATTTCTTCAGATGTTGGTGTGGGTTTATCTATTGCCTGAGTTTTCATGGGTGTGTTTAGCTTCTTTAGGTTGGATTTTTCCTTCTAGTGCTTTCTGTAAGGCTGGGTTTGTGGATAGGTATTGATTAAATCTGGTTTTATCATGGAATATTTTGTTTACTCCGCCTATGGTGATTGAGAGTTTTGCTGGGTATAATAGTCTAGGTTGGCATCCGTGGTCTCTTAGTGTCTGCATAACATTTGTCCAGGACCTTCTAGCTTTCATAGTCTCTATTGAGAAGTCTGGTGTTATTCTGATAGGTTTGCCTTTATATGTTACTTGGTCTTTCTCCTTTGCAGCTCTTAATATTTTTTCTTTGATCTGTATGTTTAATGTTTTGATTATTATGTGGTGAGAGGACTTTCTTTTTGGGTCCAGCCTATTTGGTGTTCTGTAAGCTTCTTGTATCTTCATAGGTATTTCTTTCTTTAGGTTAGGAAAGTTTTCTTCTATGATTTTGTTGAATATATTTTCTGCATCTTTGAGTTGGTATTCTTCTCCTTCTTCTATCCCTATTATTCTTAGGTTTGGTCTTTTCATGGTGTCCCAGATTTTTTGGACGTTTTGTGTTACGACTTTTTTATCTTTAGTGTTTTCTTTGACTGACAAATCTATTTTCTCTATTGTGTCTTCAGTGTCAGAGATTCTCTGTTCCATCTCTTGTATTCGGTTGGTTATGCTTGTTTCTGTAGTTCCTGTTTGTTTAGTCAGGGTTTCTATTCCCAGCATTCCCTCAGCTTGTGTTTTCTTTGTTGTCTCAATTTCTTTTTTCAGATCTTGGAATGTTTCTTTCATCTGTTTATTTTTTCTTGGCTTTCTTTGCTTTCTTCCAATTTTTTGTTTGTTTTTTCTTCTATTTCTTTAAGGGAATTTTTTATTTCCTCTTTAAGGAAGTTTTTCATTTCCTCTTTAATGGAGTTTTTCATTTCCTCTTTAAGAGAATTTTTTATTTCCTCTTTAATGGAGTTTTTCATTTCCTCTTTAAGGGAATTTTTTATTCCTTCTTTAATGGAGTTTTTCATTTCCTCTTTAAGGGAATTTTTTATTTCCTCTTTAATGAAAATTTCGTTTCCTCTTTGAAGAAGTTTTTTATTTCCTCTTTAAGGGTATTTTTTATTTCTTCTTTAAGGGCCTCTATCATCTTCTTAAAGTCATTTTTAGGATTGATTTCTTCTGTTTCTTCTGCCTTGGTATGTTCAGGACTTGCAATTGTAGGGTCGGTAGGTACTGGTGTTGTCATATAGGTCTTTATTGTTGTCTTTCTCTGTTCAGTGCAGATGGTGTAAGACCCTAACCCTTCAGGCTTACACCTCCAAGCCTCAGAAATGACAAACTTCAAGCACCAAGAAATGAGAAACTAAAAATCTGGTTCCCTGGGCAAGCTGACCACCCCTGTTCTCAGTCGGTGAGGTGTATACTTACAATTCTGGTGATCTGGTTTGGTGGTTGGGTGATCTTGATAAGTTCTTTTGAGAGCTTCTTGAAATACAGGATCCAAAGACACCTCTTACTCCAAGGCTTGCTGTATAGCTGGGTGGCTGGCCCCTGATGTCCTCCTCCTTCTCTGACTCCTCGATCCTTCAGGTTCCGGCGAGCACAGCGGCGTCCTCCCTCGTTGCCTCTGTAGCCCAAGCTGGACTGATCCCTGCTGCGCAGAGCCCAGGTCCCACAGGGCGCACCTGCCCCGCACTGCGCTCTCCACTAGTTCCCAATTGAGAAGCAATCAGCAAAGTGATTAACATCCACTGTGCGGTTCAGGCGTCCCTGGACCTTGTAGCTCCTTGTGTTCATCCAGCTCTGTCGCGCCCCAAAGGGTCACCCGGGGAGTCCCGGCCGCTGCTCCTTCCCTGTGCTCGCTAAGACCACGCCGCTCGTACCGCGCCTCTCACCCGAGCACCCGGCGATCCGCTCACCCGCAGGCCTGGGAAGACTGCGTGGGAAGGATCAATCCAAACTGCGGATTCCCGGGGAAGGCAGAGAAACTTTGATGCTCTAGCCAGCTTTTCTTAACTTAAATTAATCCATCTATCTTTTGTCTCTGAGTTTTTATCTTTCTCTTTTTCTGTATACCTTTTTTGACGTCTTTCTTTGTGGGCCTGTTCCTCTTATTTCCACATCAGTTCATCATCCAATTTTGCTCTCACTCACGGCCCACCAGCGGCAGCCGCCATCTCAGCACTCTACTTTTCTTGGAAGGCTTCTTTTAAGATATTTTTTCTCCTATATTAATAACCTCTTGTATGTCAGGGGAATGTTTATAGACCCTAACAATATCATTAATAATCAAAAAAGGCTTTAAGGTCTTTTTTCTTTACTGTAGTTCCTTGTGTCTTGAGGGGCTCTTTTAGGCCAGAAATGAATAAATCTTGTGACGAAGTTGCCTGTCCCATGGCTCGTCACTTTCTTACCTGCCTCGCCTCCACTCTCCTCCAGGATCACGTCCTGAACCGGGCGATTTCAGGAGGATCCAACAACTTCACCAAGGCCTTGGTCTTTCCTCCAGGAGACTACGTTCCGAATCCTCAAGAGGTGGTTTCATCCATGTTGGGCACCAGTTGCCCCGGCCAGCAGGGCTTCAACGGGTTCTCGACCACCCTAAGGATGGAATGGTAGGACAGGAGACACAAAGGAAATACATCAAGTCAAGATTTCTGATCAAGGTGCCACTTTATTTTTCTCCAGGAGGGTTTATATAGTTCCTGCAGGGTGGGGGGAGCAAGAGGCTGTTATCTGCATAGGGTGGGGCAAGCTAACAGGATGTTTACAGGGTGAAAAGGTCAAGGGCTCTACTCAATGTCCTGTTGCTAGGCAACCTGACTGTAAGATGATCTAGTTCCCTGTCTTATCGGGGGGTCTGCATTTTTCCACTAACTAGAGGTTCTGTCCTTGTCCCTGACATTCTTTAATCTTGTATCCAGGCACTTTGTTGAAGGTGATTATCAGCTGTAAGAATTCCCCTCATAGAAATGTTGAGATTGCTTATGTATACTATCATATTATCTGCCAGTAGCAATACTTAGATTTTTTTCCTTTCCAAATTGTATCCCCCGATCTCCTTCAGTTGTCTTATTGCTTTATTTCTCCCTCTAAACTTCAAGTACTATTGAATAGATATGGAGAGAGTGGACAGCCTTGTCTTATTCCTGATTTTAGTGAAATTGCTTTGAGTTTCTTTCCATTTAAGTTGACATTGGCTATCAGCTTGCTGCAAATTTCCTTTATTATGTGTAGTTATGTTCTTTGTATTCCTGATCTCTCAAAAACTTTTATCATGAAGGGATGCTGGACTTTGTCAAAGGCTTTTTCAGCATTTAATGAGATAACCATGTGGTTTTTGTCTTTCAGTTTGTTCATATGTTGAATTACATTTACAGATTTTCATATCCAGAGTCATCCCTGCATCTCTGTGATGAAGCCTACTTGGTCATAGTGGATGATCTTTTTGATGTGCTCTTGAATTTGGTTTGCAAGTATTTTATTGAGTATTTTTTCCATCTATGTTCATGAGGGAAATTGGTCTGTAATTCTCTTTCTTTGCTGAATCTATGTGTGGTTTGGGTATCAGGATAACTGTGGCCTCATAAAATGAATTTGGCAATGTTCTTTCTGTTTCTCTGAAATAATTTGAGGAGGATTGATGTTAGCTGTTCTTTGAAAGTATGGTAGAATTCTGTGCTAAAACCATCTGGCCATGGGCTCTAATTGGTTGGGAGACTTTTAATTACTGTTTGTATTTTCCTTGGGGGTTATAGGTCTATTTAAGTTGTTTATTTGATCTTGATTTAACTTTAGTAAATGGTATCGGTTGAAAAAAATATCCATTTCTTTTAGATTTTTCAAGATTGTAGAGTACAGGTTTTTAAAGTATGACCTAATGATTCTTTGAATTTCCTCAGTGTCTATTGTTATGTTCTCCTTTTTGTCCTTATTTTGTTAATTTGGATATTCCTTCTGTGCCTTTTAGTTAGTTTGGGTAAGGGTTTATCTATCTTGTTGATATTCTTAAAGAACCAACTATTTGTTTATTTGATGCTCTGTATTGTTTTCTTTGTTTCTATTTTATAGATTTCAGTCCTTGGTTTGATTATTTCCTGCTGTGTACTCCTCTTGGGTGCATTTTCTTCTTTTTGTTCCACAGCTTTCAGGTGTACTGTTAAGTTGCTAGTGTGAAATTTCTCCAATTTCTTTATTTAGACACTTAGTTCTGTGAACTTCCTTCTTCACACTGCTTCCATTGTGTCCCATAAGTTAGGGTATGTTGTTCATTCATTTTCATTGAATTCTAAGCAGTCTTTAATGTCTTTATTTCTGCCTTGATCCAATAGTCATTCACTAAAGACTTGTTCAGTTTACATGAATTTGTAGGGTTTCTCTTGTTTCTGTTGTTGCTGAAATCAAGCTTTAATCTGTGGTAGTCTGATAAGATGCAGGGGGTTATTTCAATTTTCTTGGGTCTGTTGTTACTGAGTATGTGGCCAGTTTGGGAGAATGTTCCATAAAGTGCTGAGAATAAAGTTTATTACTACATGTTTGGGTAAAATGTTCTGTAAAGGTTAGGTCCATTTGGTTTACAATTTCTGTTAGCATCAGTATTTCTCTGTTTATTTTTTTTCTGGATGGCCTGTCCTTTGGGGAGAGTGGGGTATGGTCTGTCCATTGGGAGAGTGGGGTATTGAAGTCTCCCACTATTAGTATGTGAGAGGCAATGCGTGATTTAGGCTTTAGTAGTGTTTCCTTCACAAACATGGGTTTGAAGATGTTGAAAATGAAAGACAAAGATGTTGAAAATGAAAGATCTTGGTGGATTTTTCCTTTGATGTGTATGAAGTATCCTTTCCTATCTCCTTTGCTTAATTTTGGTTTGAAGTCTATTTCATCAGATATTAGAATGGCTATACCAGCTTGGGTTTTAGGTCCATTTGCTTAGAAAATCTTTTTCCAACCCTTTACTCTGAGGTAATGTCTATCTTTAATGTTGAAGTGTGTTTCTTGTATGCAGCAAAGGATGGATCCTGATTTTGTATCTACTGTGTTAGTCTGTGTCTTTTTATTGGGAAATTGAGTCCATTAATATAGAGAGATGTGGTGATTTGAAAGAAAATGGCCCCCAAAGGCAGTGGCACAATTAGGAGGTGTGGTTTTGCTGGTGTAGGTATGGCCTTGTTGGAGGAAGTACATTGGAAGTGGGCTTGGAGGTTTCATATATGCTCAAGCCATGCCCAGTGTCTCATCCCAATTCCTGTTGCCTTCCTGTCATGATATAGGACTCTCAGCTCCAGCACCATGTCTGCCTGCATGTCACCACATTTCCCACCACGATTATAATGGACTAAACCTCTGAAACTGAAAGCCACCAAATTAAATGTTTTCCTTTATTAGAGTTGCTGTGGTCATGGTATCTCTTTACAATGATAGAAACCCTAAGATAAGAGATATCAGTGACCAATGATTGTTAATTCCTTTTCTTTTGGTGGTGGTGGTTTTGTGAGTGTGTGTGTGTGTGTGTGTGTGTGTGTGTGTGTGTGTGTGTTTCCATTCTTTTGGTTTTGTTGGTGCAATATTATTTATTTCCTCTGTTTTTATAGGTGTAGTTTATCTCCTTGGGTTGGAGTTTTCCTTCTAGTACCTTTTGTAGGTCTCAATTTGCAGGTAGATACTATTTAAATTTTACTTTATCATAGAATATCTTTTTTTCTCCATCTATGGTGATTGAAAGTTTTGCTGGCTATAGTAGTCTGGGCTGGCATCTGTGGTCTCTTAGAGTCTGCAGCACATCTGTCCAGGCCCCTCTGGCTTTCAGATTCTCTATGGCAATGTCAGGTGCAATTCTAATAGGTCTATGTAGTTGGTTTTTTACTCTTTGGGGGGCCTGCCATCCAGCACCCAAATAAATACACAGAGGCTTATTCTTACTTATGAATGCCTGGCCTTAGCTTGGCTTGCTTTTAGCCAGCTTTTATTAACTTAAATTATCCCATCTACTGTTTGTCTCTGGGCTTTTATCTTTCTCTATTCTGTATACCTTTCTTTCCTTCTTACTCTGTGGCTGGCTGGCTGGCTGGCTGGCTGGCTAGCCCCTGGCATCCTCCTTTCCTTTTTCCTCACTCCTCCCTCTACTCCTTTCTTCTATTTATTCTATCTGCTTGGCAGCCCTGCCTATCCTTTCTCCTGCCTAGCTATTGGTCATTTAGCTCTTTATTAGACCAATCAGGTGTTTTAGACAGGCAAAGTAACACAGCTTCACAGAGTTAAACAAATGCAACATTAAAAAATGCAATACATCTTTGCATCATTAAACAAATATTCCACAGCATAAACAAATATAATATATCTTCAATTTGTATGACACAACAGGTCTGACTTCATTTGTCCCTTTTCTCTTGCAGCTTTTAATATTCTTTGTTTAGTCTGTGTGTTTACTATTTTCATTATTATGTGGCAATGGGACTTTCTTTTCTGGTCCAATCCACTTTGTGGTGTGTAAGCTTCTTGTGTTTTTATATGCATCTCCTTCTTTAGGTAAGGAAAATGTTCTATAATTTTGTTAAAAATATTTTCTGGGCCTTTGAACTGGGATTCTTCTCCTTTTATTCCTATTATTCTTGGGTTTGATCTTTTCATAGTGTCCCAGATTTCCTGGATGTTTTGTGCCAGGAATTTTTTAGATTTGACATTTTCTTTGACTGGTGTATCTTTCCTTTATTGTATCTTCAATGCCTGAGATTCTCTTTTCCATCTCTTATATTCTGCTGGTGATGCTTGCATCTGTAGTTCCTGGTTACTTACCTACATTTTCCATTTCCAGAATTCCCTGTTTTTTTGTTTTCTTTATTGCTTCTATATCCATTTTCAGATCTTGAACTGTTTTATTCATTTCCTTCACCTGTTTGTTTGTTTTTTCTTGGCTTTCTTTAAGGGATTTATTCATTTCCTCTTTAAGGACCTTTATCGTCTTCATAAAATTGGTTTTAAGGTTATTTTCTTGTGCTTCAGCTGTGCTGAAATATTCAGGGCTTGTTGTAGTAGGATAACAGGGTTCTGGTGGTGACATACACTGGTGTCTACACATCTGGGTTTGGGGTGATTATAGGTCTAGGTGCTGATTTCTGTGTTTGTCCTTATTGGATGGGTGTTTTGTTCCTTTGTTTCTGTTTCCTCTTTTGTTTTCTGGCCAGGACAGTCAGTAGTTCAGTAGAAGTTCTCCACCTAAGTTGGAGGCTGGACTTCTGATGTCTAAGGTGGCCTCTGGTCAAGCAGGGGATATCCACCCAAGTTGGGAGCTGGTGTTCTAGAGGCTGGGGTACATCCTTTGGTCCAGCATGGGGTCCTCCACCAAAGCAGAGATCTGGCAATAGGCATGGCTTCTGGTGAAGTAGGAGGTTTCCACTAGAGTTGTGGGTAGGAGTATGGTGACTGAGGAAAGGAGGGCTGGTTGAGGGTAGGCTGGGTGGGCACTGAGGAAGTGAGGGCAGTCTGTAGGCAAAGGGCTTCCCTGCATTCTGGACCTCCAGTATGGCCTCTGAAGAGCTGGAGGTTTCTGCCAGAGTTGTGGGTAGGTCAGGGTTCTGATGTTGGGTGTGGTTTCTGGTGGAGCCTTTTTTTCCTAATCAAATTGGAAGAGAAATATGACATGTCCTCTAAAAGAATTGAGGTTTTCTAAAATACTCTTCCTGCTGAAATGGCAACTGGAAGCTTACTTTTTAAAGATTTATTTTTATTCATGTGTGTATGTATGGGGATTTGCACATGACTACAGGTACCCACAAAAGCCAGAGAATGGCAGCACTACAGGTGGCTACATGTGGAGAATAGAGGAAGATCTCAGTGAGTGAAGGAAGTAAGTCCTGAGCAAAGGTGTTTTGAAACTGGGCATGGTCATGTCACAGACTCCAGACATAGACCAGGCTCCAGAGGGATAGCACAGTTTTCCTTGACAGCCTGAGCATAAGTGAACAGTTATGAACAGTTAATCTATACATGTGGACAAATACTACCAAGTGCAGCCTCTTCACTGAGACAGATCCCCTACAGAGACCTATTTGGGCTAGCCAACTTGTTTGCCCATGCTATACCTAATAAACATGCAGAGGCTCTGGATTGTGATGCCAGCCGACACCACCTGATTCCAGCTTTGCTGTACATGTGTATTCATATCTATGTCTGTCCTTTCTTCATCCCCTCACTGACCTGAGTTGGGTTTCAAAGACCCATGCTGCTCAGATTCTGGCCATTAGGAACCACCCAATCCAGGATCTAGGAGTGCAACATATGTCCTCTGGAAGAGCAGGAACAACTCTCAACCACTGGGCCATTTCAGCTGCCTTTTAATTAATTTCAATGACCTTTAAATTGTAATAAAAAGCATGGGCTTTCTTTTAAAGAAAATAGATATTCTGTTGGTGCTTAATTGAGAATGTTTAAAAATACAATTTTAAAGAAATATTTCTGGTAACATGATGTTTGTTTTTACTGTGTTTTCCTTCCTACATTGACCAGTGCTCTGCTTCTTCTGTTTTTATTTTATTTTAAATATTTTATTTTTGTTTGGATTAGGGGTGTGTGTGTGTGTGTGTGTGTGTGTGTGTGTGTGTGTGTGTATTTGTGCACTCAAGTGCAGCACTCATAAAGGTCAGGAGATGCCCCTGGAGCTGGAGTTACTGGCAGCTATGAGCTACCCCAGGAGGATGTTGGGCACTGAACTCTGGTCCTAAGAGCAGCACATGCTCTTAACCACAGATTGGTCTCTCCAGCCCCTCTTCTTTGTTTCTTAATCCAGTGACGATCCCTAGGGTGGGAGGATTTTCCAGCTAGAAATCTTCGGAGAGTGGAGAAGCTAGGATTAGTGCTGCATGGTTCTTCTTGTCAATGTCCTTAGTGCATCCCAGAGGCCTTTATAGGTTCTGGGTGACACTTAATGTCAATAACATCATAAAGTCCTATGATTTTATTGTAGTCTCTCTCTGCAGCAGGAATAGCTAATGTTCTTCTGTTTCTTTCCATTTCCTAGAATCTCTGATGCTCGTCTTTTCCTTTTCTTTGTTCATCATGCTCACAGCCTGCAACACTAGCTGTTACTAGAGCCCAGTGCCATTCTGGGTGTTGCTTTATCTTTTTCATAATCTTTGAAATACCTGTAGGGAACAGAGGCCCATAAGGATCAGTTTATGTTTAGATGACATGGGCCAAGATAGTTAAGGCTGGACATCCGGGTCCAATGAGTCAGTACAAAATAGCTGACTCATGTATAATATTAGCGGGTCCAGCATTAATATTATACATCCCAGGGGCTCAGGAGAGAGAACTACTAACGGCAAGGACTATTTTCAGGAAATAGAATCTCAGCACACCGAGCTCTATAGTCCACTTGCCTTAATTCCTCTGGCATAACATCCTTTATACACAGCTTCAGTTCTGTTCTCGTGCCTAGCTCCTTTCTTGACTGATTTCTCTCTGTTTATCTACTGCTCCCTCTTAAGTTCTATCTTAATTCTCTCATCTTAATTCTGCCTCATCTAGGTCCTTTTCAGCTTGTTCTTACCCAGCTAGGGCTTTCCCATCTGACTCTTCCTCATCTTCCATTCCCATCTGAGTTTGTTCCTCTCAAGTTCTTACCCATCTAGTTCTTCCATTCTCTTTTCTTTTCTCTGTCCCTCTGTGCCCTGGAAGTCCTGGTATATAAAGCCAGGCTTCCAGGGTCAAACGGAGGGGTGATAAGAATCACATTGAGAGGCAATAACTGTTAATTATCATTTGCAACCCCAAAGGAAAGTGACCAATGGGGAAATGAATTAACTAAAGGCTAAATTCGGGTAATATCTAAGAAGAGGGATCTTATGTGCTCAACTATTAAACTCTTAAATGTGATTAGTAGAAAATGTTAAGAATCTATAAGTTGCTAGGTCAATGGGAGAAAATAAAACTGTCTTCTTTTTTCCTGTGGCTCCTATCTGTCCAAGCTATCTGCTGTTTTTCTGCAGGGTGGGGGAAAGTGTGCTCAGTCGCTAGGCAACCTGTGTATAGCTAGATGCCTTTGGTGATAGTTAAAGGGAGATCTGGAACTAGAGGTAAGGTTTGGGAAAGCAGGAAGTAAAGCTTAATTGGCACATCCACCAGGCCTTCTCAAATGGGTAGCCTGGATGCTTAACTCTGTTCTTAGAAAGTACGGAGGCATCTCTGATAAGGTACTTTCCTCCATCTGGGGATGGACCTGGCTGGATGCTGCCAATGATGATAATTACAGGGAGGCTTGAACTGGGATTCTGGCTGAGCACAGCTGTCAGCGCAGAAGGTTATCCAAATATTCCTAGAAGTGGTTAGGTAAGGAGTTAGCGGTCTATAAAGTAGTAAGGCTGTAAGAAAGGAGGGTCCGAGCTGAATTGTGTAAAGCTATTACTTAACATCCACCTGACCTAGGCGGTGTCTCCTTGTGGAATTTGCCTTAAATCAGGAGACTTGCATGTGGACTGTTATTACTGCTAGTCCTTGAAAGTGGCCAAGGGAGATATCTGATTCCAGAGGAAGCCTTTCCTGAGGCTGTTCTCCAAATACCTGGAATGTGTATATCCAGAGAGTAATCAGTCCACACTGTTAGCCCTTCTTAGGGAAAAGTCAATTAGGGAAACTATGAAGGCACACATGATTTTCATAACAGAAGACAGCTGATATGTAACAAGCCAAGTAACACCAAAAGCTCCTTGGAATTTGGCTTCCTCTGGAGGAAATCCTTGATCTCTCCAGGTAGTGACTTTGCCATAACCAGCTGAGTTCTTATGATATATTCCTGCGGCCTGCAGCAGCTGACCAGATGTTTGGGGAAGCTAAAAGGAAGCAGTGATATAATCTGTTATGTAATTATTTCTGTGAGAGTGTCACTTTGTGTGCTTCCATAAAAATATGTCCTTGATGTCAGAGGTTTTGACCTTCACCATCACCAGCCTGCCTATGTCTGTTGGTAGGCCTGTGTGCCTATCCTCCTACAACCTGTGTGTTAGTCCTTATGTGTGCCTGTGCCTGCCTGAGTGCCACCCATATACGCTGGCCTGTGCCTGCCTGCCACCCATATACACCGGCCTGTGGGTGCCTGCCTGAGTGCCACCCATATACGCCGGCCTGTGGGTGCCTGCCTGAGTGCCACCCATATACACTGGCCTCTGGGTGCCTGCTGGTATCTGCCTGCCTAGGGGCCTCTATGCTACTGAGGAAACTATCTGCCTGAGGCACTTTGAATTCTCTTCAACCTCCCGGCCTCCCACGACTTCCCTCTTCTTCTGGAACTGAATATCAGACTTCATGGTGTTGGTGTTGGTTGAGGTTTACTTGGTATCAAATAACAAATGTGACTCCATAGATTATCTCAGGAAAGATTTACTGAAAGAGTCCTGGTTTCTTAAGGAGATGGATGGGATGTCTGGGAAATCAGGGTAGCTGGGGA
This sequence comes from Peromyscus melanophrys, assembly GCA_902168415.1. NCBI lineage: Eukaryota > Metazoa > Chordata > Mammalia > Rodentia > Cricetidae > Peromyscus > Peromyscus melanophrys. The sequence continues at coordinate 8,539 of CABHPR010151124.1, read as the reverse complement.
CATGCAGCAGCTGGCGTTTGTGGCCTTCCTCTCAGTCATCATTTGGGGAATCAAACAGAAAATGAGTTGCAATATAACTGATGAAAACACAGTCAAGAGGTGAAAATAGATGACAGATGGAGAAAGTGAGCAGCGAAAAAGAGAGAGGTTGTGTTCTCACAAGTGAATAGCAGACTAATGGCCTCCGCCGCCGCCGCCACCTTTCTCCATGCTCTAATTAGTATGTGTTACTTATGTGACTGTAGCAGTCCTGAAATAAAATGTATTCCTATTGTAGGGTTAGGAATGAATGACCTCTTTGACTTAATCATTCATCATAACCATCCATCAGTGACCCTTAACTTCTGGCCCATATTCTAGACAGAGGAAAGCCTCTTTCCAATGTTCATTTGCCGTGTGTTGTCTCTGCTACCCTATGTTATCTGAAATTTGAAACACACACACACACACACACACACACACACACACACACACACACACA